>RJWK010037582.1:0-21209 GCA_004363435.1 Platanista minor | reverse complement strand
GTGAGCTAATCCAACGTGGCGTGCGGTTTTATAGGACTAATTCAAGCTCAGACCTAAAAAGGCTGATGTGCGCACACTTTATTTTCTCCAGGGAAGCTGGAGCATCCCGCTGATCTCTCTGGTTAGTAATCCCACTACAAAGCCTGCCCGGCTGAGCACGTGCCCAGGGAATTCTGTTCTTGGAAACGGAGCACAGGCCTCTGGAGGTGGCCCCTGCAGCCACAGCCGAGCCCCGGACACCCGCCTGGGGGAGGTCACCAGCCTGCGAGACACGCACGGACGGAGAGAGCATCTCCCAGAACCCCCGGCGGATGCACTTAACCTCTCTCTGGTCCTTGCAAGGTCACGAGGCCCAGAGTCAGAGCTTGATGCAGGCAAGAGCCATCAGTAAAGCTGGAGACAGAGCGGGGTGGGGGAAGCCCAGGGAGCAGAGATAGAGGGAAGGGACCGCTCAAAACAAAAGCAGCAGCATGTGACCAGAGGCAGGCGTGAGGATGCACATGGCCGGTCGGGGACTTGCCCACTGCCGGCTCTGATCTCAGGCCCTGTAGAGTCCTTATTTTTAAGGTATCCCAAATTCCACCCCACAGACCTAATATTGACCAACATTTGGGCAAATCCCCCACCACACACACACACACAACGGGATTATACATTCACGATCGAAAATCTAGTTTTTCCACCCAAAATGCCGTGCCCATCTTTCCACACCAATCAATAGTGAAACCATTTTTGTGGCTGCGTAATATTACACGGTTCACCCTGACCCCCCAGCCACGGGTATAAATTTTCCACTGTGAAAAATCAACGATGTGATGACTGTCCCCGTATGAGGAAGGCCTGAGGACCGGCAGAGAGAGACGCACGTGTCCCACTGACGGCAGACACCCTCCGGGAGCTGCCCCCACGGGTCCCCCCAGTGGCCCACAAAGGGGCCTCCCGGTTCCAAAACCCCTTTCCCAACGCCGTCTCTTGCTTCACAGGCTCCCTAGTGTTTGTGGACCAAGGAAGGGAGGTCTGCTTGGTGAGCACGGCATCCCCCGTGCACCCCGTGGACCCACCCACACCCTGTGCGCTGATTATCTGATAATCCAGGCAGTAGAATTTCTTTAACAGCTTCACTGAGCTATAATTCACATGCCCTACAATCCACCTCCACTCACAGAGCTGTGCCTCCGTCGTCACAATCAATTTTCGAACCTTTTCATCACCCCAAAAAGAAACCCTGTACCACTTAGCAGTTCTCCCCAGCGCCTGGCAACCACTAACCCACTGTCTCTGTGGATCTGCCCGTTGTGGACCGTTCCCGTCGATGGAATCACACACTACATGGCCTTTTGTGTCTGCTTCTCTCACTGAGCGTCATGGGTTCGAGGTCCATCCACGGGGCAGCGCCGTTCCGGACCGGGGAGGGGGGTGGGGGATGGGAGGCCACGCCATGTGTGTTCTTCCTCCCACATCTCCCAAACTGGAGGATGAAGCCAGCAGGAAGTCCCCGCTCCCTCCTACAGTCTGTAAAAGCCTCCATCTGCCACCCTGTCCCTATAGCTACCGCCTCCTCCTCTGGGGCCCGGAGCAGCCCTGCAGCCTTGCCCGTCCCCCTCCCGCATGGACTCGGGCGGTCTCTGCCTGCCCCGGCCCCATGGGCTTGGGTTCTAATTCCTTCCACCAACCTCTGCATGGAGGCCCAGCCCCGGCTCCACTACCAGCTCTGCCATGTGTCCAGAAGCCCAGGAAGCAAGGGGTTCATCCACGTGCCACGGGGCTAGGGCCACGTGGTCCAGAACCCTCGGCGGGAGTCCAGGAGGAAGGAACGGACAGCCCTGTCATCAGGGTGCGCTTTCCCAGGAGCTGCTGGGCGCTGGTTTGGGTGTGAGTGTGGATGCCGCCCAGCCCCGAGGATGCTCAGGGTCCACTCGGGACACGGCACCCCTCTTACCCATGGGGGCAGGGGCCCGGCTCCCTCATACCCCGAACGACCCCAGGATCGGGGGGCCTCTCTGCCCACGGGCTTGGTAGAGAACTTCAGATTCCTCGGGGGCAGTCACCTCTCCAACGTCTAGTTCCTGAAAGAGGACCGGTTCCTACAGAGCAGATACATCGACGCCCTGCAGTGTCCTGGTTCCCACAACCCTGCTGTCAGCCCAGCCCCCAACCCCTGCCCCGGAGAAGAGAGGCACATGGAGATAACGTACCCACAGCCCCAGAGGTCCACCCCTCGCTCCCTGTTAAGCGCGGTTTCGTGGCTCTGGCAATAGCTAGCATCTGTCGTGCTTAAGGGAGTCCAAACCCCGAGGCTGTGGAACACGGCCACGAAAAATGCCTTTCAGTAGGAAAAGGTGGCGGGCAGATGTGAGGTCTCGCACACATGCCTGAGGGAGAGGAACTAAACTGAGCTGACGACGCCTCACTACCAGAGTCCAAAAAGTACACCCGTACTAACCAACCACCCTCTACGCCGAAGAGAGGAAGGTCAGCCAGGGCCCTCAGCTGGGGCTGATCCTGTCCCCAGGAGACACACGGCAATGCCTAGGGATGCCTGGGGCTGCCGCACTGGGGGCTCGTGGCATCGAGGGGGCGGGGCCAGGGAGGCTGCTCCACACCCCACAGCGCCTGGGACGGCCCCCCAGAGGGTGACCTGGCCCCAAGTGTCACAGCGCCGCAGAGGGTGGGAGTGAGGGTGGGGAGGGGGCCCTGGATTGGGCTGGGCCAGAGCCCGAGGGACCAGGGCCATTTGCACCCAGTGCTCTGCTGGATCCTTACCCATTTCACCCCCTTTGTAGGCGGGGATGGTTGCTGGCCACGAGGAAGGCAGGGCTGTTCCCCCTGGCGCCGGGGCAGGGACACGGCGGGTGCCCCCCCACTGCAGGGCACGTCAGGCAGGGAGCAGGTAGCCATGAGGCTTTCCTCCCGCGCACAGAGGGCTGATGAGGGTTAGCGTCAGCGACGGGGAAGGAAGACCATCCTGGAGAAGAAACTCTACCTCAAGCTGACAGTGAACACAGCATCTGTGCCAATAAAACTACTTATCAACGTGAAATGCGAGTTTCACCTAGTTTTCAATTGTCACACTCTTCCTTTGATTTTTTTCTCCCCCAGCTCTTGAAACATCTAAAGATCATTCTGTTTGCAGACCATACAAAAATAGTTGACCTGCCAGGTTTGGCCTGTGCGCCCCGCTTTGCCCACCCTGCTCTAGAAGAAAGAACAGGAATACCCGAAATTCACACAGGCTGGCAAGCGTGAGAGTTTAGCCTTTAATGCAACAGCAGAGGGAGAATGACAGAAACGGACGGTGCGGGGAGTGAGGGGCTCGCTGGGTGCCTGAAGAGGTAACGAACGAAGTACAGAAGTCTCTAGAATCTGCGAAGTGGACATTCTCCCCCTTGGCTGCATTCCATGGAATGTGCTGGAAGGGGACGCAGACGGGACGGGGTACTCAGGCTGCAGGGAGAGGCCCCTGCTCAGGGGGAAGGGGCCCTGGGCCCCCGCAGTGCCCCACCCCACCCCCCTCCCTTAAGTCCACGGGCCCAGCACCCCGGGACCCAAACAGTCCCCTGCCGCCAATGCCCTCAGCTTGTCACCTGCAGGGCCAGGCGCCTGGGCGGCCTCTCCAGCCTGGACTCGTTACGGGGGCAGCAGAGCTTGGAGGGTCGGGACCTGCTGTCCCGTTCCACCACCGAAAGGCCTGGAGGCTGACATCAGGTGGCAATGGACGGGTGCCCCGTGGCCAGTGGCCACTCCTGGCAGAAGCCACCAGGCACCCCAGAACCCGGGCTGGCTCAGAGCAATGCTCGTCACTTGTTCAGTAATTTCACGCTCCGCCGCCTGGCAATGTGAGCGTAGAGCCCCATCTAAGGCTGCGCTGCCCAAGTGCCACTTGTTTGTGAACACATGGCTGAACCCCAAGTTGCTTTTAACATCCGGGCAATCCCCGCCGGCCCCGCAGCAGGGTCGGCTCCAGCAGCGCCTCCGGGACGAGCCCCGGGCCAGGCTGATAACTCAATCGCAGCCGCGGCCGGGCGGTCCCCGCGCACGCAGAACTCCCTGCAGACATACCCCGGGAGGTGTAATTACCCCTGTGGATCTAAAGGGACAATCCTGACGCCCCCGTCTCTCCTCTTGCAGCGAAGCCAGAGGCTCTGCCGAAGACAATCCCCCGCCACGGTTTCCTGAATTAAGTATAAAAAACCCAGCACTTTAAATCCCGGGGTGCCTCTCCAGTCTTCCTGGCTACAAAGCCCGTTTCCTCTTCTCAACTGCACTGACACAGCGAAGTTAGAGAAACAGATCATTAGAAAGACAGAGACGAGCCAGCCCGTCTAGACCGCGCTGCCCAGCGGAGACGTGACACAAAGCCACCTGTGAAGCTTAATTTTCTTCATCTTAATGTTTCACCCCATTCAAATGTGGAAAGAGGCAGGCGACGTTTGCTTTAAGGATGGATCTTGTTTAACCCCACCTGTTCAAAAGCATCAGTGTGTAACCCCCCTGAACACCCCTGGTGCGGGGTTTCCTGCTCTTTGCCATGTGCCCTGCCATGGACTCGGGGTGTTGCATGCCACCGGCTCCCCTCCACTCCATCGGGCCACGGCTCCGGGCTGTGACGCCCGATCGTCACGGCCCAGACCCTCTTTTGCAAGGGTCCAAGGTCTGGGAAACGCTGAACGAATCAGGATCCGGGCTCCAAGTCCTCCGGGTCCACAGTGCCCCCACTTCCGGGCCTGGGAGAAACCCACCATCTGTCCCAACCCCGGGTCCTGACTCATAACGGCTGAGAAGTTCCGCAGAGGAACCCCAGGGTTCTGGCTTGGGAGGCTGGTAGGAAGCCCAGCAGGAGAGGCCTCTCCTGTCCCATGACCCTTCAAGTACCAGAGTGGATGCTTGTGAACAGCCAGGCCCCCTTTTGCAGTGGAGAGAAGGTTAAAGGGGCTGAAACCTGAGAGCCGGGGCCGCTTGGTCTGAGCCCAGCTCAGAGCTGCGCAGAGCTCGCCAGCTTCCTCCACGGCACCCGTGGTACCAGTCCTGGGTAGAAGGCCCCTGGTCCCGGCAGCCAAGGAAGGGCTGGGCCTGCTGCCTGCCCGACGGCCCTCCTAGCAGCTTCTCCCTCCCAGGGTCCAGCCCAGGGCTCAGCCGCTCCCTAGACTCGCCACTACGGGGCCTCACGCCCCCAAAGCTGCCCATCAAAACCACAGACAGGTGAGTGCAGGGGAAAAGGAATTTGAGAACAAGCGCTTGGCTCAGATGCCAAATCGGTTGGCCAATAATCGGCCCTCTGGGACCAGAGCAGCAAATTACTGAGGGAAATCAAAGGGGTCTTCTGGCCTTTCAGTGACCTCTGAATGTGGATGGCGAGCCAGCAGGAAGCCCTCAGGCTCGAGCACAGGGTCTGCTCTGCCAGGGTTCTGCGCCCCCTCTCTCTCTCTCTCTCTCTCTCCCCGTCTTTCTTGCACCCCGCAGCAGAAAAGCCCAGATGGGGAAGCTGGAGTGGGGCAAAGGCGCTGGGGCCCAAGCAGACCCCACGCCGGGCCAGGTGGCCTCCAAGGGGTCAACTAACAAGGAACAAATCTTCCCTGATCCCCAGACGATGGGGAACACACCTGGGGTCCGCCAGGAGGAGGGGAGACCCGACCCCAGGCCTGCCCAGACCCCCTTCCCCTGCCTCCGGGTGAGGAACATCCTGGGGACAAGTTTGCTGAGGATCCAGAAACAGACCCTGGATGGAGAATCCGAGCCTCCGGTCGAGTATAAACGGCTGCCGCCCAGGCCCTGGGCTGGGTGAGCAGGTGGGGGCCGGCCCCGTTTAGAGCCTTCCCCAGGGTCTGCGGGCACTCACCTGAGTGGCCACCTTGCCGTAATCAATCCACCGCAGGGTGGCAAAGTTGGTCGATTCCGCGCAGTTGAATCCGTGGTTGAATCCAGCGTGGTAGCCGTAGGGGAACGTGATCATGAACTCCCCAGCCTCCTGCGTGATCTGAGGGGCAAGAGGGCAACAGGTGAGGGGTGAGGCCCGACCAGAAGCAACGCCTGACACAGGGCGTCATGGGCTGATGGCAAAGCCACAAGCCGCCGCCGAGGAGCACAGCAGGGCCGTGGGCTCGAGCATGTCCCAACAAGTGCCAGGGAGCCTGACTTTAAGGAGCCAAAGGAGTCGGCCAAGTGACAGGCTGTGGCCTGCTGCTCACACGGCTTGGAAAGTAGGTGAGGTGAGTGGCCAGGGCGGCAGCTGGGCGGGCTCCCAGCCCCGCGGCTCACGGAGACCCCGCCGGGCCCTGAGGGGACAGACAGTCTGCACTCTCCAGACGGGTGAGCAGCAATGCTAGGATTCTAGGTACTTCTCGTTCGGCTGAGGGTGGGGGGTGGGTCTCCTGCTTTGGGGGTAGGTGGCCTGTCAAGCCTCCATCCACTGTCAGATGTTCCCACACGGCGCCAGGGCTGGCGAGGAGGGCCGGTCGGCACTGGCGGAGCTCGGAGCCCTTGGAGCCCAGGGCGGGTTCGAGCCGGCAGCACGGCGCCCAGCCCTCGTGTGAGGAAGGAGCAGGCCCACCCCCCAAAACGCCCCCAGAAGCTGGCCTAAGTGGCCCCGCCGCCGTGAGCAGGGACTCTGTCCGCTACATCCCAAGACATGGGTCCTTCCAAGGGAGGGCAAAGAGACCGAAGCGACACGTCAGTGGGCTGGGAGGACACGTGTCAAGGTCACGACACTGCAGGAGAAGCCGTGTTTCCAGGCCTATTCAAACTGGTCTGGATGGCCAGACTCTGGTCCGGCCTCTGCGACAGAGACCCCAAACCAAGAAGCTGGACGTGAGGGACCGGGATGGGGGACCCACAGTGACGCCAGTCAGAGGCTTCCGGAGATGCCAGCCCGAGGCCTGGAGAAGGAGGCTGCAGCCTCCTCCCCGGGCCCCTCCCCACCCTGCGCTGACTACCGCTGGCCATTAGCAAGCGCTCCAACAGACCAGCGCTCTGGAAGACGGATGACAAAGAGCAGCGGCCACCATCCCCACTCGCCGTGTCCTGGGATGTGAGGTGGGGCTGTTGGAATAGAGGCTGTGACACGGGAGTGACCCTCTGGGGTCAGGAGGGCCAGTCTTCTCCTAGACTGAGCACGTGGTGCACATCGGGTTGTCTGGAGTTCTGAGGACGGGGCCCCAAACGCACCCGCCCCCCCACGACGTTTCTCTCTAGGGTTTCACAGACACGGACTGCGCTGCCCATGCTCTGCGTCTGGCCTCTTCCACTCAGCGCATCCTCGGGGTTTATCCGTCCCACAGGGCACATCAGTTGTCTGCTCCTTTTCATTCTTAAAGGGGTCGCCTGTTACAAGGATGTGTCGCTATTTGCTCATCTAGCCTCCTGTTCACAGGCCTGTGGCTGTTCCTGGTCTGAGGCTCTGTGAGCAGAGCTGGGGGCACCTGTGGATTCACCTTCTCCTGGCGGTTGCTTGCACTTCTCTGGAGTAAACAGACTCCGGAGGGGGCACTGTGGGGCCCCAGGAAACTGCCCAGCGGCTCTTCACAGTGGCCGCCCGTTTTGCACCCACGTGGTGGGAAAGGCGACTTCCCCCTGCCCCCTTGGTGGCATATGGGGTATGGGGTATTCGCACACAGCGGCCCTGCAGGGTGGGTGTGATGCTCCGGCCCCCTCCCTGAGGTCTGCGGATGCCGCCCACCGCGTCCTGCCGGCGCCTGCACACGCCTCCTTCTGCAAAGTGTGTCTGCTCAAGCCTTCTGCCCCACTTAGAGGCTCTCCACCACTCTGTCGCTGATTTGTAGTTTTCGGGGCCTGCTAATCACCCCAGAGAGAGGAGCAGAAATCACTGGATTCATCTAAGTAACCAAGGAGGAGTCAAACCCTGGCAGGGGAGGGTGGGTGGCGGGAGGCAGCGACCGGGGTGGGGGTGGGGTGGAGGTGGGGAGCCTTCCAGAAGCCAACCACAGAGTCAGAAATCAATCAAAACTGACGCAGCCTGGAGAAAAGCCAGTCCTTAAGAACACGGAGGTATTTTTCTTTTCAAATAATGAATTGTACCCATCAAGGGAAGTCAGTGTGCATTAAGTTATATTTTTAAATTCCTGTCCAAGAGGCAGCCGCGTGCGGGGATGAAGCGACGGCAGAAGATGGGGGAGGAGGGGACATGTAGTGTCCCCAGGGCCCAGCAGCCAGCACCCTCGTTCTCAGGAAGGGTCCCCTGGGCCAGCTTCTGCTGCAGGACTCGGAGCCTCGTCAAATGAGATAAATAAAATTCGGGTTTGGGGACGTGCTTTTAAATGCAATTACTGATGTTCTTATCCTACTTGAGCTGATTCTGTAAAACGCTATCTCACGTTCCAGAGCGCCTCCGTGCGTGCACTGGCCTGCTTGAGCCTCAGGGACGCAGCAGGGTCCCCGTCCCCGAGCTGCAGCCCCCGTGGGGAGAGGCACACTGAGGGCCTGGTCCCCCGCCCGATCCCGCCCATAAATCAAGGCCCAGAAGAGAAGATGTGCTCACTTAGAGCAACAAGATTATGTCCCTGTCAGAAAATCTACATCCTGGTGGCTCCATTTCAAACCCACGGTGTCTGTCCTCCGTGTCACCACCATCAACATTATCCCGACAATAAATTAGAGGGCGCTTGGGATGACAGATAGGCCGTGACACAAAGCAATCAGTCGTGGAGGGAGCGCCAGCCCCAGACGCCGGTCACAGAGGAAGCCCGGCGGTCGGCTGCTTGTGCGAGCTCTCCAAGAATAAATGAGGAAGCCCGTGGCAGATCACAGAAACATGCACTTTTAGTTATTAAAGGCTCTGCTATCGATCTGCTTTTTCTTCTAGAAGTAAATACCATTACAAAGGTCTATAAGCAGAGTGCAGGGCGTCCCTCTGAAGGCCGCCAGGAATTCAGATGAGGGGCTCCATGTGGAGCCTGACGCCTGCTCCTGAGTCCTGAGGCTGGCGGCCCACAGAGGGTTCCCTGCTGCTGGACAAGGGCCTTGGGACGAAGCTCTGTCTGGGCCCCGTGGGCAGCCGCTGTGGCTGTGGAGCCCGGCCTCTCTCCAGTCACCAGCAGCCCCTCCGGGCCAGGAGGCCGCCGCCGCCGCCTTTGGGTCACGCTCAGGCATTTCGCATACAAGCTGCAGGGCCACACTGGCACTGACCCAGGAGAACAAGGGTGCCCGCCGGCTGACTCCTGCGACCAGCATCCCTCTTGAGGAAGCGCCACTCTGGAGAACGTCTGCGACAAAGGGATGGGAGAGCAAGGGCCTCTCACTTCCACGAGCAATGCCGTGATCTGTCCGCGAGGTTCCTGGCAAAGAATGCTGTTCCAACCAGAAGACGGGGGCGGGTGGGGCGGGTGGGAAGAGGGAAGCATGGAAAGTTGCGTTTCTCAGAGCGAAATATCCCGCTACCTAATAAGCATGAGCAGCAGCTGCGGCCCCGACAGGCGAATTCCCGATCTGTGTGCCAATGCCGCAGGCGGTTCAACTGAAACGTCAGAACAATTTCTGACCTGCTGACACCCTTGGCCGGAGAGAGGCACGAAGGTCCACCCCCAGAACTCGCTCCTGCGCCTGACGAAGCGCTCTTCGGGGAAACCTGCAGAAGCCGGGTTCCCGGACAGTCCCCTCTGCCCCCTGCCCTCGGTGCCACGGCCCACACGCCTGTCTGGTAAGTTCCGGGCACAGGCCTCTCGCCTGGACCCACGCGGGGACCGGGGCGCAGACTCCCCCATCCAGGAGGGCTGTCTGCGGGAGGGACTGGCCTGGAGTGACGACAGCTGGGCCCACTCCTGGGGCAGAGGCGGCCTGGCCCCGATGCTCAGCCCCCGGCCGCCCGCCCTCCGCAGGCAGTGGGGTCCCTGCCAACCCGGCTCCCAGCGTGGCCTCACTCCTCACAGCCCCACGCGGACCAGCGGAGCAGCCTCTGGAGCAGGAAACTGCATGAGCTCACAGCCTTCACGCTGTGAGGGAGCCAGGCGTTTCATTTCTAAACGGGTATTTGCTCTCTCAAAGGCACCTGCCCAGGCACGGGTGGGCGGGAAGGGGCTCCCACGGGGAGCGCCGGCTCCTCAGCGCTTCCTGCCGGGGCAGCAGGAGCTGCCCCGGCAGTCCACTCCCCAGCCCGCCCACAGGACCTGCCGACATTTGGGTTTGGGTTTGGGCGGGAAGGAAAGTCAAGGCCCCTCCTGACTGCCCCCTTCCATCCTCACTCCCCACCCCGGAAGAGCTGGAGGCTGACGGCCCTGGCCCTGGCTTGCCGTCGTCCTAGAACCTTCTCCAGGGTTAAGATGCCAGTTTCCTGGGGGCACTCGTGGTCACCAGGGTACGGGCCCCAGAAGCCCCTCCACGAGCAGGTGGTCTGTGCCCAGCCCCTACGTACCCGGCTGAATGGGATTCCGTACTTCTTGAGGATGATGGGCGAGATGAGGGTCATCTTGTGCCGAAGGAAAGCGTCGCAGCCCTGGGAGCTCCCGGGAAAGAAGCCTAGAGCAGAGAAGACCAGCATCAGCCTGGCGGGACGGGGCAGTGGGGCAGCCGGGACGCCTCTCTCAGGGCAGCCCTGTCCTCCGAGGCCCCGAGGGAACGAGACACACAGGGGACTGTGGGACGGGGTCCTGGGTGACGAGGTACACACCCACAGCACACACCCATGGTCACAGACAGGGTGCGGCTGCCCAGAGACCGCCACCCACCCCGAGCTCCCCCCAGACAAAAGCCACTGCATTGCTTCCACACGGTCACTCGGCCACGTGAGGGTGCAGCCCAGAGACAGGACAGGGGAGCTGCTGCTCTTGACCAGACACACGGTGACCACGAGGAGTGAGTGGGGTCCCCCATGGCCCCCCAACACTGACGAGTCTGCAACAAAGAGGGGGGCTGCCTGACTGGCGCAGGCTCTCCACTCACGTGGTCCCACCGCCGCCAGGCAGGTGAGGACATGGAGGCCTGGGAGACAACCCGCCCACCCTCGGCCCCACACACATGGGGCCAACGCAGGCCGTGCCCACAGCCGCTAACGCTCTGTCTGCGCTCACAGTCCCTATGCTCTCAGCCCCACGATGCGCCATGTAACTGATTTAAAACAGGGATAGCCTCCTCGAGCCTACGGAAAGCCCACCATCGGCTCTACCTGCCCAGAAACCATGCTTCACTAACACAGTTCAGGGATGTTCCCACATCACCTGTTGGCTGAAACTCAAGTCAATGACACATGTGTCTCATGGTTAAGAAAAAGCCCGTCCCAGGTTCTGCCCATGGCGGCCAGGCGCCTCACCTCAAACCCGCACGGAGAGCGGGCACAAGAGGGCTGCCACACGGCTCCTCGAGGTGTGGGATGAGTCCCCACAGCAGTGGCACCAGCACGCGCTCCCGAGTGGCCACCTCCCTCTGGGACTGATCCCCAGACACAGGCAGCCCCAGGACCCTTCTGGAAGCCGATCCAGACCAGGCCCAGCCTCCAGGCCAGTGCGTACCCTCGACAGGCTGCTGGTTAAAGAGGGCACGTGTGTGTGTATGCATGCGTGCGTGCGTGCGTGCGTGTGTGTGTACACACGTGCATACCCGTGTGGCCCCACCCACATGCCAAGGCTGGAGGAGGCTCCTAACCGCAAGGACACAATGGCAAGACTCTGGAAGGTGCCAGGGATGACTGAATCCAGCAACTCTGCTCTGCACTAAAAGCATTTCAATTAGAGTTACGGCTGCCTGCCGCCCAGCCCGCCGGCCTCTCTGCAGTTCCTCTTTTTAATGCACAGTTTAAGGGGCTCTCATTAAAGCTCTAATAAAGGAGCACATTTTAAGTGATTAGCACCAATAACGCACCAACACATTAATGCTCTCCCCATGGGCCCCACAACTCTCCCAGCAAGCCCATTCGGAGCACAGCTATTCATTTTCCATATTAATCGCACACCCGTTCCACCCATCTCAGTAATGGAGCCTGTGACGCACGCCCTCAAAAAGTTTGGAAGGGACGCCTAGGAGGGCAGTGAGTCACTTGCCCTGGAGCCTCCCCCATCCTTCCTCTGAGGAGGGGAGAGCAGTCCTGAGTGAGGGGCTGCAGAGGAAGCAGGAGGCTCCTGCT
The DNA here is from genome assembly GCA_004363435.1 of Platanista minor. Classification (NCBI taxonomy): domain Eukaryota; kingdom Metazoa; phylum Chordata; class Mammalia; order Artiodactyla; family Platanistidae; genus Platanista; species Platanista minor. The sequence goes on along the minus strand of RJWK010037582.1, from coordinate 9,145 downwards.
CCTCCTCCGGAGCTGACAGCCCCTTTCCTGAATTCCAGGAGCCGCTTGACTTAATGAGTCTGGATTTTTCAAGAAGCAAGGGCGGGGCAGCCTCCCTGCTAGCCAACTCTTCCTCTCCCAGCCCCGGCCACTGAGCCTCCCTCAGACGCCCAGGGAGCAAGCCAGCATCCAGGTTGGGGTGTCAGAAAGGACCTGGCAGCAGCCTTGGCTGCGGGAACGGAGCGCAGGGCGAGCTCCAGGGAGAGTGGCTGTGGCACTGTCTGGGGTCGGCGGGGGGCCCCACAGGATCCTGCATCCGGCTTCTCTAGTTGGCACTCCGATCACCCAAGACTTTTCTAGTAGAAAAGGCATACTGAGGGAGAACGGCCAGGCATGGCTAAGTGCAACCCCCTCTGAACAGGAAGAACAGAGAAGCTGCAGGCAAGGCCCAGGGGTGTCACCGACGTGGTCCCCAGAGAGTGCCCGCACTGATCCCCATGGCTCTTGCAGGTATGGGGGGCTGAACAGTGGCCCCCAAGACGTCCACGTCCCAATCCCCGCAACCTGTGGAAGGTCCCCCTCAGTGGTAAGAGGAACTCTGCAGACGGGATAAAGTTCAGGCCCCTGAAATGGGGATGGGCCTGGACCACCCAGGGGGCCGGTGTCATCCGGAGGGTCCTTAAAAGAGGGGGCCTCGACCACAGACCAGGGAGACAGAAATGAGAGCGATGCGGCCCCACGCCCAGGATGCAGCTCCTCCAAGAGCCATAGAAGCCAGGAATCGGGTTCTCCTCCGGGGCTTCCTGAAGGAGCCAGCCCTGCTGATGCCTTGATTTTAGCCCCTAGAGGCTCACTGTGGACTTCTGACCTCCAGAAGTGTAAGAAAATAAATCTGTGGGGGTTTTTAATTAGGTTTTTTTGAGTAGTTTAAGGTTCACAGCAAAATTGAGGGGATCTGTGCTGTTTTAAGCCACTGAGTTTGTGGTAACTTGTTACATCAACGGGAAACTAATACAATAGGAAAAGACATTTTTAATTTGCATTTTAAAAAACGTAATGGGAAAAAAATTAATTCGGTTTTACTTTCAAGCTCAGTAAGTAAGTTAAATCGGCCTTTGCCATGGCCGCCTGCTCTGGAATTTCTCCCGGGAGAAGCATGTTCCTGAGAGCGGCTCCAGCCCTGTCCATGAGGTCAAGGTCCAAGTTCCCAACATAAAAGGTGACATGACGATGGCCTCTGCATAGGAACTGGGCCCGGGGGCACCTGCCCAACTCACCTGACGGCCTCCCTCCCACCCGGGACCCTGTCGACCCTGCCAACCCCGCAGCGAGAATCCGCTGGGGAGTAAGATGGGCCGTTCCCACCCCCAAGTCAAGCGCAGGCAGGGAGGCGCCCACAGAGGCCGGCAGCCGGCTGGCAGGGAGCCTCACCTACGCCAGGCCATGGCTTCGGAAAGTTCCGTGGCCACCTGGGGTTGCCGGCTGCCTACTGCTGTCACGGGGGTCGGGGTGGCCTGAGGCCCCGTGCTATCCGCGCCAGACTCTCACCCTCACCCGGGTGCTGCCTGAGAGGGAGGGGCTGTTCTTGGCTGCACAGCAAGGGCCCGCCCGCTGGGCCAGTGGGGTCTGTGAACGTCTGTCCAGGCACTGACAGCCGTCCGCCCTCAGGACATGGGTCTCCGTGGGGACAGGACAGGTGCGAGATGAGAGTGATGGGGGGGCCACAGCCCAGCGTCCCATCGGGGCACAAAGAGGCCTCCGCACCCCCCAGCCTGGGTGTCTGGCTTGTCTCTAAGGATCCCATGCCCTGAGGGCTGGCCTTTACCCAGGTGGTCGGAGCCCCGGACGCAGCCCGGGACCCTCTCGGACAAATCCTGTCAGCCCAAGAGGCCCAAGCGAGGGGCTCAATCCAGGTGGAGGGAGCCCGGGTGACCCGACCCTGCACGGGATTAGCAGATGGCCCTGCAGTCCCCATGCGGCCTCACGGAACAGGTGCAGACCTCCAAACTGGACTTCTCGCGTTCTAGACTGAGCAAAGACTCCATAAAGACAGAAAAGCGTGGACGCAGCACCAGGTGCGGGGGAGCACGGGCTGTCCCCAGCCGGCACAGCCCGCGGCCCGCTCCCTAACTCGGGGCCAAGAGGCTGGAAAACTAGAGTGCTGAAGCGACGGCATCTGTGCAGCTTCGCAGAGTGACAGACCCACAGCGGGGGTCCACAGCCTGACCGCCAGCGAAGGGAGTGGAACACAGCCAGGACACCTGGAGCACGTCACCCTCCGGGACACTGACCCCCAGACAATAGTGCGAAGCTGGGGAGGGAGAGGCTGCCAGCCCCACCGCCCACCCTGGCCCCAGGGGGCCCGAGGCACCTACCGATTGCCAGACGCTCCAGGCGCTTGCCATGCTCTGGGGGGATGGCGTACCTACAAGAGAAGGGAGGCACGTCAGAGGGGAGAGTGTGTGGCCGCTGCACAGCTGAGGGCCCCAGGAGACACGCGGGCCCGGCGCGGGACAGAGCCGGGCAGCTGCGGTTGGCGTAGGGGAGGGGCTGTCGGGGTCGGGGGATGCCACACGGAAGGAAGGAGGGGTGAGGTGGAGGCCCAGGACCCAGGACTTGGGGGGCAGTGACACACCCTCAGAATGCCAGGAGTGGAGACATTCCCAGTTAGGCAGCACTAAACCTCAAGGAGGCTTAGAAAGCAAAACACAAAGTGAAGAGCATTGGATTGGAACCAAGGAGGAGGACGGAAGCATCCCGGGCTGTCGCCCCAGCCCCAGGAGCCGAGGGGAAAGAAGCTTCAAGAAGGAGCAAGACTTCATTCGTCACCCACTTTCACAAGTTGTATTTTCACACGTTTTTACATTTGAAAGATGACTGAGGCTCTGTCATAAATAAAAAAAAGATGTAAGGTGAAAGTCTGCAAACAGATGAAGCGAGAGTGTCACCCGCTGATACGAGCCAGCGTGTCAGGATACCGGGATGCTTTCCCGGCAGAGGGAGGTGCCAGGAGGGACAGCCAGGGGCCAGGGGTCCAGAAGCCCAACCCAACCGACGTGCCACCCCCAGACCACCCGAGGGCACTTGGGCAAGATGGAAACCTCCGTTTTCTTTTTTTTTTTTTTTTGGCTGCACCACGAGGTGTGCAGGGATCTTAGTTCCCTGACCAGGGATCGAACCCTCGTCCCCCTGCAGTGGAAGCACAGAGTCTTAACCATTGGACCGCCAAGGAAGTCCAGGAAACCTCCATTTTCAAGCAAAGGCGGGGCATGGTAGGGCCACCGTCCAGAGGAGGAGGGAGGGTGGTAAAGTGTCCAACGGTAGAGCTACTAGAGCATCCGAGTCCCATCCCATCCAGGAGAAACCTCCAGGATCTGGCAATCCTGCCCCCTGGGAACACTGGGCCACGGCTGACACATTTCTAGTGGTCACGACTAGGGGAGTGGTCCTGGCATCGAGGGGGTGGGGGCGGGATGCTGCTCCACGCCGCACAGCGCCCAGGAGGCGCCCTAGTAGAGAATGACCCACCCGAAGTCAGCAGTGCTGCAGGGGGCGGGGACCACGCTCCAGAATAACAACGGCAATCTCTGGAATTCTAGAACGAGCCCACAGGAGGATGGTCCCCACGGCTGCTCCCTCCTCCCCCACGGGGCAGGAAGCCGAATGGGGAGGGACACGGAATGTGGAAGATCGCCCGGGCTCGGTAGCTGGCTGAGTCCACTCCAGCTGAAAGGTTTATGGTTACTTTTAATAAAATAAAAGGGGGCAAGGGTAGGAGATAAGGTGAACATTGTGCTGTCTCTAATCTAACAGGATAAAAATAATTAATTTCTGGGCATGTTTAAGGGCCCTGGAGGTGGCCGTGGCACCTTTAGTTCTGCTGTCGTCAGAGAACTGCCCATTATCTGGACAAAGAGAAGGTGACTCTTTCTTAAATGGCCTTTTATCACTTACATAAAGATGATAAAAATTAATCCCAATCCAAAGCACCTCTGTGGGATTAACGTCCCCCCACCAAACAGGGAAATGAAACATTCCGTCCCTTCTGGGAAGATGCCCGAGGACAGGAAGGAACTAACTTATGGCTCCAAGGCTGTGATGATTAATGCAATATCGCCAGTCCACAATGCTACTTTCACTTAATTACCACCTGTAATTGGGAGTTGTAAAGATAAGATTAATTGAACCTGGCGGATGTTAAAAGTTTAATACATTGGAACGTGGCTCCTCTGTTATCGGGAAGTACAAGCTGCAGGACGCTGGGCTGAGTGTTCGCAAGAGCAGTCCCTGGAGAGATCAGGAAGGACTCGCGGACGGGAAGCGAGCAGCCACGGGGAACGCATGGACTCTGACGGCCAAGAGCACACTGCGCCTCCCACGGCTTGGAACGACCCAGCGACAGCCTGGGAGGTGCTGAGAAGCCCCTGTGCTTCCCCAGCCCACACCCAGGGATTCGGCAAGCTGAAAACCTCAGTCTTCAGGGGAAGGCGGGCAGAACTGGGGTCCTGGTCCTTAACGAAACAAGCGCTGAGCATAGGCCGTCCATTCAAAGGAGGCAGGGAGGGCGGTAGAGGCTCCATCTGTGCAGCTGTAACGTTTCCCCGAGCCCCGCTGGCCTGCCAGCGATGCGGGCGGCAGGTGCCCACAGAGCCCCCTCCCTGCCACGGCCCTCTCCTCCGGGGCCCCAGGCAAGCCCAGAGCAATGGAGGCCCAGGTGAGCCGGCCTCCCAGCAGGGCCGACACACCACTGAAGCAAAGTCCCCCGACCGAGGGGCCCCCACGGCAGAGCCTTGCATAGTCTCCAGCCTGGGACCGGGTCACGCTAACCTTGTTACAGCCCTGCCTGACGCCACGCCACTGGGTCAGGGCATCCCTGACTCTCAGGCTTGGCTCTGGGAGGAAAAACAAGAAGGCAAAGCAGCTCTCTGGGTCAGGCAGGGCTGCTCGCTAACTCTCGAAGTAGGCAGGCATCTGTCTGGCCATTAGTGAGCAGGTTCTAGGGTCGTAAAACAGAGTCGGTTTTACTGGTCGCCAGTATGGGGGCAGTTTGTCTTGCTCCCTGGGAACTCCATCCCCATCACAAGGTCAAACCTCATGGCCAAAATCAATCTGCTTTGCCCGCCTGCGACCCCAGGCAGCTGCTCTCTGGACGTGGCAGCCCGGGTCGCCTGGGCGGCAAAGGGTGCTTGCACGTTTCCTTGGACAGACGGCCTGCCCAGGTCCACATCCATCTCACGACTGGGCCGGTGCGAGGTTTCCCAGCTGGCGGTCAGCCCTGCCCAAGACCACACAGAGACCCCCTGGCTCCCGCATCCTGCTCTCTGCCAGCACGAGGCTGGTTTCCCACGCGTCTTGCTACACGGTGGCCGTCTCCTTGGTCCACCAGCCCCCGCCTCCTCCTGGGCTGACCACATCCCACCCCCAGACAGCCCCCATCACCATGCTCCTCCCCAGGGACTGGGCTGCGGCTGGGTGCCTCCTGGTGGTCAACTCACTCCAGGCCAGCACAGAAGTCATGGCAGAAGAATCTGGACGTGTTGGATACAGGAACGGGCAGAGCCACTCCCGGAATCCAGGGAGGGATGGGAGGGACAACAGACCAGGGGCTTCAGGGGGCAGAGTCAGAAATGGGGGAAACCCCTTGGGGGAGTCTGCAGAGGGTCAGGCTGCCCGCGCAGGGTCACGCAGGTCCCTCCGGCCACAGCACACGAGCCCCGGTCCTGAGACCGGCCAGGCAGGCCCCTCTGGACCTTCTCCACGTATTTTACCAGCCCATCCTGTGCGCCCCTCCCCCTGCCCTTTCTCTCCTCTGGTCAACGTTTTACACAAAGCACTTCTGGATGACACTCAACCAGAAAGTCGTGGAAAATTCGGCGCTGTCAGCTCGGTGTCCCTGGCAACCACTCCAGGTGACCCTGCGGAGGCTGCAGCAGGACTGGACAGGCTCCATAACTCCGGGTTTAATGTTGTGGAATCACCGAGGAGGCTGAGAGAGACGAATTCAGGCGTCGTTTGCCAGACGCCTTTTTCAGAAAGGCAGTCGTCTGCAAATACCAGGGGCTTCGGCGAGAAAATAAAGCAATTTTAGATCTGCCATACAGCCCAGGAGGTAATGGCAGAGGACACGAGACGCATGCAAAGCCACACAATGGTAAAGAGACCGTCCCAGTCCAGCAGTTTCACTGTTCAAACGACCGGCTGACAGGAAGGCTTCCGGCGGTGACCAGAGTCCAGAGGCCACGTTCCAGAAGGAAGTGACCCCCTGGTCTGGGGAGAGATGGGTGGGCTGGCCCTGCCAGGTGGGCGTCCCCCAGCCTCTCCTTTCCAGGTTTCTTCTTTTACACTTGACGTCTGGAGTAGTGGATGCACCCCCTCCAATCATGGCCACCCCCAAAAAGGCAACGCGGAAACCCGCACACCTGGCATAGGCCAAGAGAGAGGCCTGGGGCTGGAGCGGCCAGCGATTGCGTGCAAGACCTATGTCCTGACACATGTGCAGGGGTCGGACGTGCTTACAGGGGGCCAGCGACGGACTGAGGCTGGGCGCTGGAGGGGTGCACCCCTGGCCAGAGGTGGGCGTCCCGCGGGCCCTGCTGAGGCCAGGCCGGAGTCCAGTCAAGAAGCTCTGGAAGCCAGGGGGCCGTGGGTGCTGGTTGGGCAGAGGCCTCAGTCCAGCGGGAGGGCGGCTCTTGGGCCCAGAAGCGGAGGTAGTTGAAAGGAAACACATCCTCTGCGGGCAGGCTCTCGCCTTGGGCAGGGGACAGGCTGCGTCCATCCTCCCAAGACGCTGGCCCGGGAAAGGCTTCCTGTCTGCAGTGGAGGATGCTATTAACGGTGTCATTTTCTTGGTGTTTTGTTTATTCTCCTGGAATGGCTTGATAGATGTGAATAATTATCAAACTATAAAAGCCAGCAAATGTGCTATTTTCTATTGGTCTAAATCATCAAACAAATAAAGTGTGAAACAGCATTTTTGAATATAATTTTTCCCTCTAATGGCTTAGAATTATTATCAAGAACAATGAAAATAAATAAGCAAATGCCTTGTGAGTTAAAAATTAAATGAATGTGTCAGGAAGAGGAACATGGGCCATGGTGGAGAGCAGGGAGCTGCACGGGGCCATCGGTTCTGCAGAAGAAGCAAGGGGCTTCAGGCCACGCAGGAGCCTGGGCCTCTGGGTGTGGACTCCCACCACCCAGTGCCCTCTGGCCCAGGGAGGGGGTGTCTGGGACCACCTCCCAGTGGGGAGGGCTGTGCTGAGTGATGGGTGTGCACCACGGTACCTTGTGCCCAGCTGACCCCCGGGAGGTCCAGGGAGCCCGTGTACCGTTGCCCTGGGACGGCCACGTGAGACCTTGGGAGGCAAGGTGGGTGGGGCTGGCCGTGCCCTTCCTTTCCCGGGCCAGGGACAGACAATGCCAGATGGGCCGCTGCCTCTCAGGCCAGCAAGAAAACCTGTGGTCCCAGGGCAAGTTGTCAAGACGAGGAACGGGACGCTCCAGTGGAAGGCAGGGCCCGGTGGCTCGGCTGGCCGGCCACCCTGGGCTACAGAACCCGTCAGAGTGGACGGAGTTCCCTGTGAGGAGGGTGTGTTGCCACGGTAATGAGGTAATTCCCACACGCTCCCGCCAGCTGCCAGGGTAATGAGAGTTGATGGGGTCCTGACTCTCAAACCCTGCTGCCCATCCCCGAGAGGCCCCCTTGGCCTCTGCCAGGGCCCTGCAGAACTGTTTTGCTCGGAGCCAGGTATGAAGCGCTATAATATGGACTGTATCTGTTCCCCGAGATGCATGTGACTCTCCTCCGGGTGACAAGGGCACTCAGGATTTCTTCCATCGCCCAGCCTGACAGCTTCCACCGGCGTGAGGCTCGGCTCCCTGCCCTTCCTCTCTGCTGAGGAGAGCGTGCCAAAAGCAGGGGTCCAGCCAGGAGCCCTTTGGAAATGTCAGTTCAGCCCGACGAGAGTTGAAGGGTGAGGAAGTTAATTTCACAGTGTCTGCACAAGGCCGGGGCAGACAGGCCCCTCGCCGTTTAACATGCTATAATGACAGCGACGGAAACAAGAAGACAGAGTCCACGGGAAGGGCCAAGACCACGTGTCACGTTGAAGGCCACCTGGCACGAGTGAGCAGCCTGCACGGGCCCAGGAGGCCATGGCAGCTCTGAATGCCAGCAGTCCCCAGCGCCCCGTGTGCTGGGCATAGGGAAAAGCCATTTTTACTGCAATCCTCAAACACACGCCCTCTCTTGCCATGCATCAGTGGGACAGTCCTGGCGCGCTGCCCCGTGGTCTGGGCAGCCAAGCAGAACGAGCTGGTCACAGAGCAGGCTTCTCCTCGCCCCCGAGTTGCCCAGGTGCCATCTCCGCGCTGGTTAGAGATGAGCTGGGCCAGAGCAGCCTCTTGCTCTGCTCCTCCGCAGTGAGGAGTGAAAGGGCCCAGAGAAGCACAGTCACAGGCGGTCTCCCCTAATGTGTTTTGTTTTTTTTTTGCGGTACGCGGGCCTCTCACTGTTGTGGCCTCTCCCGTTGCGGAGCACAGGCCCCGGACGCACAGGCTCAGTGGCCATGGCTCACAGGCCCAGCCGCTCCGCGGCATGTGGGATCTTCCCAGACCGGGACACGAACCTGCATCCCCTGCATTGGCAGGTGGACGCTCAACCACTGCGCCACCAGGGAAGCCCCTTGGTCTCCCCTAATGTGATCACCATGGAGACAAGCCATGACACGTCCAATCACTGCAGGTGACTTTTATGTGCAGCATTTACATTAAATTCCAAACCATCCTGTATAAAAAATTCTTAGGACTGCCCTGGTGGCGCGGTGGTTGGGAGTCCACCTGCCAATGCAAGGGACACGGGTTCGAGCCCTGGTCCAGGAAGATCCTACATGCTACGGAGCAACTAAGCCCGTGCACCACAGCTACTGAGCCTGCGAGCCACAACTACTGAGCCCATGTGCCTCAACTACTGAAGCCTGTGCACCTAGAGCCCATGCTCCACAACAAGAGAAACCACCACAGTGAGAAGCCTGCGCACCACAACGATGAGTAGCCCCTGCTCACTGCAACTAGAGAAAGCCCACGCACAGCAACGAAGACCCAAAGCAGCCAAAGATAATAAATTTTTAAAAAAAATTTTTTTTTTTTTTTTTTTTTTTAAGAAATA
>RJWK010037581.1:0-21210 GCA_004363435.1 Platanista minor | reverse complement strand
TCTTAATAAAGCTGACATTAAAGAAATGAATAATTGCTTCCAGAGGCAATCTTACCTCTCGTTTTTTCAAGAAGAAATGTTTAGGGTGCGTTGCTGGGGAGTGAGCAAGATTACAGTTCTCCTAGAGCTTCAAGGGTTATGGGTTGGAGGGCCTCGCTGCACTGGGCACCCCAACTGGGAGAGATAATTCAGGAGGAGATGCTGGTTCAGGGAGGAAAAGGATGACTTCAGTAGTGGAATAAAGATATGATAAATTACTGCATTCTATTCCAAATATAAATAAATGCATGCGTCACACACAGGTAGGAGAACAAGGTAAGGCAAATACTTTCTTGTCATTGCATACATATCCTAGAATTATTCTTGGCTTAGTTCTGCTTAGTATTTGTGCTCTACCTCAGCTGATAAGAATGAGTCCTTGTGAGATAAAAGATAAAAAACAAAACACAGTTTTACATCTCATCAGCTGTCAGGGCATCTGGATCACACTTTGTAAGTTGTCTGTTCAAATGTCCTTTCTCCGCGAGCCTGCTTCTGTCCAGCTTTGCCTTGTTTTCTCTTTCTTTCTTTAGGGGTCAGCTTCCTCTTCCTGCTTTCCTCTCCCTTTGAGAGTGGACACGCAGGAGACCAGCATATCTGCCTGAGTGCTTCCCATTCAACCTGCCTCCTGGGGGCGGCTTTAGTGCACTTTGCAATATCACTCCCTTCCCTGCTGCTGACAGAAGTCACAGCATTTTACAATACAACGCATCCATGTTAATGAAAAGTCAGTCATCATATATAAACAGAGATTCAAATAACATAGCAGTTATATTCAGCCACATTGAGTTGATTTGACCATGACAATAAACCGTATTTGAAGTAACTTTCTGAATAGTATTCTGAGTCTTTAAGAGGAGCAACACGTTCTAGATGTTACAGCTCGTTCTGCAGTAAAGTGATAGATGACTAGTTCTGGGGGCAAGTGGTTGTAGTTCACCACCACTGAAAGGCAACTTCCTCTGACTGGGAATAGACACTCATTCTAACACCCTAGTACAGCTCTTCCAAATATTTACAAGAGAAAGCAATATCCAGTTGCACTTCCTGTCCTACCACAGGAGAAAGTTTAAGGAATTAAATATAATTAAGCAAGCTGATATTTTAGGATGATGGTTTAATTCAAGTAGGCTGGGAGAGGCCCTTTGATTTATGGTGACAGGTGTGATACAGTGCAAAATTCAGAAGGTAGGGACAGGAAGGAGTCATTCAAACTCTCTGAATCTGCTTCCTTAAAATCCCTGCAGAAGGACAGGGTTATACCAGATGACGCTGGCATCTAGTTTACCCCTGAAGTCCATGGTTAAGTGCTTACTGTGTCACTGTGGTAGAGCCAGGGGGAGAGCACATCTAACTGACCTGTTTATTGGTAGTGAGAACAGGCTTTCTATGAGATGATGCTCATTGCAATTTCTATTGCGACACACAGTTATGATGTTTACATGAGCAAATAGAAGTGTGACCTATGTTTTACAATAATCATAACCGAATCTTTTTTCAATCAATTTATGCCATTGTTAATTCACAAACTATAATGATTTATGGACCATCATGTGTTCAAAAGTTAAAATGTTTTGCTTCTCTGGGATGTCATGATACTTTTCTACAGCGAGCAGTGGGGAGGCCCAACTGGGGGAAGGTAAATGTGACATCTTTAGGGATATTGTTCTCCATCTCCCTCACCCAGTGGTTCCCACTGGGATTATAATACTCTGTAATAACCTACCAACCTCTAGGCTTCAAAACATTGTAAAACTCAACACTCATTTTGAAATGTTTCAGACATACAAGAGTGTAAAGAATAACATAATGATCCTCTTGTACTAACACCATCCACCTGAAGAAATAAAACATTACAAATACAGGTGAGATGCTCACAGCCCCTCCTCTGCTGCATCTCTCCCTCTCTGAGGGGGTCACCATCTGGCATGACTTTTCTTTCTTCTCTAATTAAACCTTATGCATAACTCATTTATGCAGAACCCTACAGACTAGAATGTTTTCATTGAACAGTGAGGATCGTGTGTGTCTGTGTCTGTGTCTGTGTGTATATGTATGTATATATATATATATATATATATATATATATATATATATATATATATATATATATATATATATATATATATATAAAATATACTAAGGCACTTATTTTTAAGGGAAGTTACCACAAAGTTGAGGTGCTAGGTCAAAGGCTACGTGTATTATTCATTTTAATAGATATTGCCAGATAGGTTCCCCAAAAGCTTTTTATTTGGAATTGAAGGTTTCTACATCTGAAGCACTGTTTTGGAATCTTGAATTTCCTGGAACATTTTGAGGATCACTAGCCTTGGGGTTTAAGTCATTATGTTTCTGCCATGGTTGCCTATGTGTCCTCGGCTAAATGTGAAACTCCGTAAAGTATCTTGGTTTCCTTGTCTATGACACAAAATGGAGAAACAAAGAAAAATGCCCGGCTGGATACTAAAGAACTGAGTGTAGGCCTGACTTCCTGTTTTCCTGGACTAACTTTACGGTTTGGAAAAGGGACAAAGGTCCCCAGAAGGGGGTAAGGAGACTTTCACTTATACTGCATATTTCAGAACAAGCATAAAAAAATATTGGGAAGTAATTGAGGAAAGCTCCTTGCTGTTTAATGAAACATTCAGTTCTGTGGGGTCCTGCATCTTATTCAAAAAAGGGGCCCTCCAGGGACTCAATGTTCCAGCCTCACTTTGTACAAAACTAGATGAAACAAATTACTTTACAAAAAAATCAGAATCAAACATTCTTCTCAAAAGTAGCTTCCCAAAGTCAGTGTGAGCAAGACTAGATGAAACAGAACAGTTACTGTGAAATAAAGTCTAGAACACATCCTTTGTGAAAAACTAGTTGTAGCTCCTAGGAAAGACTGGGTCTTAATTAACAAAACTCAAAAGCAAATTTGGACCAAATCAAAATACACAAGAAGTTCATATCTGCTGCCCTGGATTTTGGGGGTGTCTACTTTGAACTCCTGTCCTATATATTCTCATGGATTTTCTTCTTAAGCCCTTAAATTCTCAGGGGGGTAGACTAATGACCTCTTAAAGAGTCATCTGAATTTCCACTTTGCTGTCACCATAAATAAGCAGAGCACATCTCTAACAAATCTCCAGACCAACCCAGAGAAAGTAAATCTTAGAAAAGAAGAGAGGAAGGAAAGGAAAAAGGGAGGGAGGGGAAAAATACATTACCCAAGCAAACCTTCAAACATTCAAAAGTTAGACCTAAGGGCACTGTGGCATTGGACAAAAAAACCCAAAAAACAAAAACAAACAAACACACAAACAAACAAAAATCCCTCCATCTTGTGCCAAACCGTGAACTGCTGAGACTTAAAAAAAAAAAAAAGAGAGAGAGAGAGAGAGGTAAAAGAAAAAGTTAGGGCTTCCCTGGTGGCGCAGTGGTTGAGAGTCCGCCTGCCAATGCAAGAGACACGGGTTCGTGCCCCGGTCCGGGAAAATCCCACATGCCTCGGAGTGGCTGGGCCCGTGAGCCATGGCCGCTGAGCCTGCACGTCCGGAGCCTGTGCTCCGCAACAGGAGAGGCCACAACAGTGAGAGGCCCATGTACCACAAAAAAAAAAAAAAAAAAAAAAAAAAAAAGAAAAAGTTAAAGTAAGCAACTAAGCAAACAAACAAATCTATGGTATAAAGGCAAACATTGGGATGCATTCAATGAATCCCTTTTAGATCAATTAATGCCATTGTTTATTTAATCCCCGAATTCCATCACTTGTGGCAGGCAGGCCTGCTGCTCTTCTTTTCAACTGAAGCAGCACAAAACATAGTCTGGATCCAAGGAAATCTTGCCAAAATCCCTGGCAATGTATCACTTCTTTAAGTCCTGTTTTGCTTTTGTGCTCATGGTAACGTTTGCAGCTGTTGAACGTGGCTTTGGGCTGTCTGGCTCCCTTGAGAGAATTTATGTGTTTTTCTACTTCCTTTCCTTATTAGGAGGCAGGAATCTGCAACACCTATTAGAACAAGTATGCATAAAGGGTAATGACCGTGCAATTTATTAGTGGTCTGTTCTTCCTCAAATGAGCCCTCGGCCCCCAGCTCCAAGAGGCCGTGCCCATGTTTGAATCACCTCTGCTTTCTCAGCAGCAGGTGGGCCAAGCAGCCTTAATCAAGGGGGTGGGAGAGACACTGGCCTCTAGGAAAGCAGTTTTTTTCTTCCACAGCAAGGCATGGAAGGGCCTGGAATATCACGGTTTGAATTTCATGAAGATGAAGTACTCGCTGACAAAGTGGACAGGATGAAAGTAAGGAGAAAACGTGAGCTACACACTTGTTCATGACAGCTCTGCAGCAGCAGAAGAAAATGTCTCAGATCCTTTCTCTTTCCTTCTCTCTAAAATGCGAAGCTGTGGGGGTAATTCTTTTTCTTCCAGGCCTGGGCTAGGGGGATGAGCCTTTCTCAAGAAAGTATGGGAAATCCTTTCTTCCTCTGAGTTTCCAGGGAGGAGGTGGTGGGAGCCACCATTCAGGGAAAGGATGACTGAGAAGCTAAGAGTGGTCTCATGTGGGCTGACCCATCCCCAAAAATCTGCCAACAGGAGGCAGGAAAGAAGTTACGGTTTCTAAGAAATTCACATCATCAGCCTGAAAATGCTAGGCCAAACTCGCCCCTTCCAGGAATCACGGTAAGATTTGGAGTCCAGACAGAAAGTTCAGGAGAACAGAATGCTTGGGGACAAAGTCATTTCTCGTAAAATTACAGGTATATTCAAGAAAACGTAATCCATATGTTTTTGATTCGTTCACATTTAGCTTAGCAAAATGTTTTGGGCAGCCACGTACACAAAGCTTGTTAAGTCATTTTTCTTCAAGGCAGGAAACCATTTTTGGCCACAGAACGTGGATCCGAACCCCTGGAAGGCGGGGTTCAAGCTAGAGTCTCAAGAGGTGAGTGGGCTCTGCTGAGAAATAGCAGGACGAAGAACATACACACTTGACTTGTGCAGTTTTTAGGTGTGGGTCGTTTTGCAGGGGGAAGGCAGTGAGCCAACGTTCTTTTGAGCATGATCTGTATTGTGAAATGAAGAAAATAATGAAAATGTACTCTAACTAGTATGGTAAAAAAGTCAACATTTCTCCATAATGGATTGCTTTTTTCCCATGAACCCTCAAAGATTCTTTTCTTCTAACATCACCTGTGCCCGCCTCCCTCACACACTCGTTTTCATGTCCCTTTGGCCCAGTACCTGGCACGTTCTACTAGGCCCTGACAAAGTTGACCTGAGCTGAAATGACATGTGTTTTCAATGTACTGATCATACACAGAGCATTATACCTCTGGCTTAGATGAAATGATGGCCAGCAGCCTGTGCTGTTAAAATCGGAGAATATGCATTCTGTGTTGAGAAAGTAAAAGTGATACATAGAAGGAAAACCCACTGGTACAGATAAGCAGGCGGGTAAACAGGTAAACAGGAAACATTGGAAGGTATACTAATTAGCTTCCTCTTCTCCCTAGTGTTCTTGAGCTTTTTTCATTTTGAACATAACACTGGAATAAAAAGGGAAAGAAACCTGCTTTAGGGTTTATCCAGAGCAGAGAGAGAGAATTTCATTGTGGTGCTTCAAGTAACTGACTCAGATCCCCCGACACATTCACCCCAAACTGCATAAATCTCTTCGTGCAGCAAATGAGACCTGTGTTTTTGTTTCTGTCGAAACTCCTGGCTTATTTTCCCTCTTTGCTCAGTCATTTCAAGTCGACTAGCCGAAGCTGTTAATTAAAGACGGGATGATTTATTTCATAACTTTGTTTTCCCTTCAGGAAACATAACTCAACTCCAGGCCCAGCAAGTTTGCCTTGCTCTATTCAATATATTACACCCACCTCATTAATATTTCATTAGGAAAATTGAAAACCCCATGACAGAACCTCAAGGAAGGAAGGGCTTGACTGGTTCTGACCCAGAAGGCACAGCGGACCTGATCAGGTGGGCCTTCGGGCTCCCGGGCCAGGTGGCTGACCCAGTGGGTCAGCTTGTGTGCTTAGGAAGTTCATTCTGTCCTTCACTGCTCTCCTTGGGTGAATCCTTCACTCATTTCTTCTTTGTGAGGTGGAGGATAGGGAAACCTGTCTTTAATCTTCTTACAAATTGTGATAATTTAAAAAATAGACCCACAGACATAGAGAACAAACTTATAGTTACCAAAGGGGAAAGGGAGAGGGAGGATAAATTAGGAGTTTGGGATTAACATATACACACTACTGTACTGTATATAAAATAGATAAACAACAAGGACCTACTGCATATTGCAGGTAACTATACTCAATAGTTTGTAATAACCTATAAGAGGGAAAATAATCTGAAAAAGAATAAATATATAAGTGTATAACTTAATCACTTTGCTGTACACCTGAAACTACCACAGCGTTGTAAATCAACTGTACTTTAATTAAAAAAAAAAAAAAACCTAAAACACTATGGACAACAAAATGTACAGATCAGTAGTCCTTCCTCAACACAAGTTTCTCCATCAATGAACACATCACCGTGGTTTAAGCCCATGAAGCCTTTTTTTTTCTTTTAATAAAGGAGAGAGGCCCCAAAGCTTATACATGGTTGACTTAGCCTTTCCATATATAAATGTGAACTGGAGGAGAGCCAGACCATGCCAGCTCCCCAGATTCTCTATACATATATGGCAAGTCAGTTCATCAGTGCATTGCAGAAGCAAATATATGTACAATGAGAAATCTAAAACTAATATCCACTTAAGATACTTTAGATGTTCCAAGTAGTCCACTAATGTTTGACCTGAGAGTTAAAGAGGTGAGACTGCTGCTTCTCAAACTTCAGTGTTCACTCATATCTCCTATGGGTCTTATTCAAAGGCAGATTCTGAAAGTTCTGAGGTGGAACCTAAGAATCTGTATTTCACTAGCTCCCAGATGATGCTGATGTTGTTGGTCTGTGGACCAATCTCTGAGTAGCATCAGGCTGGGAAACATCAGCCACCTTCTGGAGTTGCCTAGTGGATCTGAGAATACTGAAATGAAAAGGTATTAAAAACCAGGTAGCAGTGTGTGTTGTATTCCTCCTCCTATAAAACCATCATGCAGAGTAGGGTTGGCAAACTATATAACGTATCAGTTAGCAACCATTTTAGGCTTTGTAAGCCATCTAGTCACTGTTGCAACTACTTGACCCTACCGTTATAGCACAAAGGTGGCCATTGAAAATATGTAAAGAAATTGATATAGCTATGTCTCAATAAAACTTTATTTATAAAAATAAGTCAAGGTCCAGGTTTGGTCCATGGGCTGTAGTTTGCCAACTCCTGTTCTATACCAATGACTTCCAAAACTTTGTGACTGTACACCCAGAACAGTAAGCCTCTGTGATACTGGTACATTTATTTATAAATCCTTTACACCTCCTACTGCAGTAATGCAAAAATGAAATGCAAAAGAAAGAAAATTGATATAGAAACTCTAATTTTTCTTTGTTCATCCCAGTGGAGTATCCTTGCTATCCCCTGCATATGCAAACTCACCTTAGAAACCAGTGACATGGAGAACTTTAAAATGTTTTTTCTCTGCAAAAATGATCATATTGATAACAGAAGTATTTGGGATCTTGATGGTTTTTGGAGTTCTAGGACATGGAACAGCCATAATATATTGAGATCTTTACAGTAAGCAAAGTGAAGGAAAGAACTGAAAAGAATTATTTATGCAAATCAATAAAGTGACATAGTCACTGCCCTCTTTGGGGCTGATTTGAGAAGTCCTACGAACCAGGTGCTGAACTAAGCACTCTGTACATACTATCTCATTTAATGCTCACATTGCCCTCTGAGGTAGGGACTACTATTCTTTCCATTTTACAGAAGAGAAAACTGAGACTCAGAGAGGCTAGTACAAGGGTATACAAATATGTTACTATTTATTTATGGTGTGATGACATCACACTGATGGAAAATCCCACCGGTTATAGTGAATGGGTTTATCAGGCCCTACCCACAAATCCCTTCATTCTGCCAGAAGTTGCATCTGGAGGAGGTGGTGATAGCAGGCCTCTGTGCTGAGAGAGAGGGCCAGCTAATTTCAACTCAATTGTTGGTTTCTTTAAAGAGATTGCTTACTGGCTATCAAATGTACTGAGAAGTCTCCCTCATCTCAACAGTCATGTGCTGAAAGTCCATTTATTACCAAAACTCAATCAGAGATGACCAGGTTAGCCAAATGCTCATGACTATTTTGATTGATATGTAAGGAGGAGTTTTTTGTTGTTTTTTTTTTTTTTTTTCCCCGTACGCGGGCCTCTCACTGTTGTGGCCTCTCCCGTTGCGGAGCACAGGCTCCGGACGCACAGGCTCAGGGGCCATGGCTCACGGGCCTAGCCGCTCCGCGGCACGTGGGATCTTCCCAGACCGGGGCACGAACCCGTGTCCCCTGCATTGGCAGGCAGACTCTCAACCACTGTGCCACCAGGGAAGCCCAGAGGAGTTGATTTTTGAGGTTAATAGTTTACTTGCTTTGCAGTTTATTCCTAAAGATCTGAATCAGTAACACAGGGAGCCTATCCATGTACTTCACTCAAAAGTGAATGAAGGAAGGCACACAGGAAGGTTTTAGAATTATAAAACATGGCTCTGCATTTTAAGAGAGAAGATTATTGGCGTACTGAAAAACTTTCATTTCAAAATAAATAATGATGCGTTAGGGTAAATGTGTAGCAATTATATCTGGTAGCACCAATATTCAGACTGAAGGTCCAATCAATAATCTTTGGCCAGACGATCATCAACTGTAAATCAAAAACAAGGGAATTGTTTCAATGAGAGGACATTGGGAATAAGAGTGCAGACAAATCTAAAAACAATGAGACCAGAAACTAGGGTGATGAGATCCATGTTTTGAATTAAAAAATCAAGACATATTATCTGAAACATGGTCTGACACATATTCCTGTTTTCAAACATTCTCTTTGTTAGATTATCCTGAGACACCTAGGACATATAATCACTGTAGCTGTAGTCATTCATAAAGCTACTTAAAATATGGTACATTTCAGCATTTTTCTAGAAATATGAATTGTATTTCCAGCCCGACATTCTCCATGTTGTTTAATATTACTTTCAAATGTAAAATTCAGAGTCTGTATGGCCCTCCTTATTTATATAATTATCTTACCGCAATTAAAATATTTACAAATTTACTTTAAAATGTTTTAGTATAGTCTGTAAACTCAAAAAGGCTATCAAAGCTATAAAAGCAGGCTACAAAAACTGAAATACAGTTATATCAAAAGTAGGATACCCTTGGGCTTCCCTGGTGGTGCAGTGGTCGGGAGTCCGCCTGCCAGTGCAGGGGACACAAGTTCGTGCCCTGGTCTGGGAAGATCCCACATGCCGTGGAGCGGCTAGGCCCGTGAGCCATGGCTGCTGAGACTGTGCGTCCGGAGCCTGTGCTCCGCAATGGGAGAGGCCACAACAGTGAGAGCCCCACGTACAGCAAAAAAAAAAAAAAAAAAGTAGGAAACTTCCTTGTAAGATCTGTGAAAAAAATTACTTGTTAACAATACCAAAACACTCACCTGACATGATTATATGATATATTTTGCCTAATAAATGAAAATATAAGTACACATTTATAGACAAAACCTCCAGCCTTGAGATCTTTATTCTACACTGTTTTGAGTTTGGTTCCTTGGCACAAAATTTGGGCTTTTCCTTTATCATACTTTTAAGCCTTCTATAAAATTGTCTATATTCTTTTCACAATTTATAAATTCCCTTAATATTAATAGATAAGGCATTATTATTTCTTTAATAATAATTTTGGCTCCTAGATCTATTATTATAATTCAGATTAAAAAAATACTTCTCTAACTTTCAAAATGCTTAACTTCCATTAGTGACATAACTAAAAAATACTGTGATTGGTTCAGAAAGGAATGTTCAATAGAGATATAATGTCTATTATACCTGTGCCTTAGTAGAAAAATAATTTTTTATTGTCCAGCAGTCAAAACTTTCTTTTTCTTTTCAGGGAAAATCCCTTATTGTATGTAGTATTGTGGTGATTCCATGCTCCATAACTTAGTCTGAATTTTCTTAGAGGCAAACTGAGGGACAAGTTCAATTGCAAGGAGCTTATTTTGAAAAAGACTCCAAGAGACACTGGCGAAAGTGTGGGTAGGTGGGACAGCAAAGGGACTGAAACCAACAAATGCTGCCTTATCAAGCGAGTCATCACTGTGGGCAATGGGAGCTTACTCCCTACATGGAACTCTGGGGAACCCTACAACACAACTCTCAGAGTTTTCATACCAGCAGGAGGGAATGGGGAACTTAAACATGAATGCTGTGATGGTTCATTTCATGTGTCAGCGTGGCTGGGTTAGAGTGCCAAGATGTTGGGTCATAAACCAGTCTAAATGTCTCCATGAATGTATTTTTTGTTTTTAGATATGATTAACATTTAAATCAGTAGACTTTCAGATTATCCCTCAAAATGTGGGTGGGCCTCATTCAATCAGTTGAAGACCTTAAGAGAAACAGACTGCTAGCAGACTGCCTTTGGACTCAAACTGCAACATCATATCTTCCCTGGATCTCCAACCTGCTGACCTGCCCTGCAGATTTCAGACTTGGCAACACCACAATCATGTGAGCCAATTTCTTAAAATCTCTCTCTTTGCTTTACACACACACACACACACACACACACACACACGTGTATACATCCGATTTGTTCCGTTTCTGTGGAGAACCCTGTCTAATATATAAATACTCTTCAGTATTGGTATTTGGTTGAGGACTACTTCAGGTAAAGAGGTACAGGTACCAGCATGAAGAAGCTGTGCAGGTTTGCAGTGAAATGAGGTAAGGGGTTGATGGCACGTTACCAGCAGTGGCTGCTGTATACTCTGCCTCCCATTACTAAAGCCCATATAATCAGTGTCTAAGGGCAGTGGCTTCCAGGGGGTGAAGGGTGGAGTCTCTATAGTACCACATAGAAATGTGGATCCAAACAACAAAAAAGAAGGGTGCTGAAAATGATTTGAAAATTAAGGCAAATATAAAAGATACTTTTTTGTTTTTAAATTCCGTATAATTGATTGTCTGAAGCAAAAACAGTATCAATGCATTTTGGTATTTAGAACATCTGTAGGAATAAAAAGTATGACAAGAATTGCATAGAGGATAGGAAGTTAGAACTGGAAGTATGCAGTTATGGGTTTCCTATACTGCACTTGAAGTATTATAATATTTTTGAAGATAGACAGTACTACATTAAAGACATAAATTGTAAACCTTAAAGCAATCATTAAAAAAGTAAAATAAGAGGTACAACTTAAAGTGCAATCGTGGATAAAATAGAAGCATAAAAATAATATTCAATGAATCCAGAAGAAGACAGGAAAAGAGTTTTGGGGAAAAAAAGAACACATGGGACAGATAAAAGTAATATGAAACTCCAGTAAAGATGTTTAAAAAAAAACTAATATGGAAATGGTATATTATAGTCAATAGGATGGCTATAATCAAAACAATAAACAATAACAAGTGTTGACAAGTATATGTAAAAATTGAAACCCTTATACATTGCTGGTGGGAATGTAAAATTACACAGTCATTTTCCAAAACATTTTGGAAGTTTCTCAAAATATTTGAGTGAACTTGACCCACAAATACTACTCCTAAGTGTATACACAAGAAAATGAAAACATAGGCCCACATAAACGTTGTACACAAATGTTCATAGCAGCTTTATTCATGATATCCTCCAAATGAAAACAATCCAAATGCCCGTCAACTGACAAATGGATAAAAAGTATGATATATTCATACAGTGAAATATTATTCAGCAATGAAAATGAATGAGGTACTGAGACATGCAATGACATAGATAAATCTTGAAAACATGTTGCTAAGTGAAAGAAGCCAGTCACAAAAGACTACATATTGTATGATCCCATTTATATAAAACCTCCAGAATAAGCGAATATAAAGACAGAAAGTTGGTTAGTGACTGCATAGGGCTGCTTTAGGAGGCAGAACGGGGAGTGACTGCTACTAAGTATAGGATTTTGGGGGGTGGGGATGAAAATTTTCTAAAATTGGACTGTGGTGACGGTTGCAAAACTCCATAAATATTATAAAACTCACTGACTTGTGTACTTTAAATGGATAAATTATATGGTGTGTGAATTATATCTCAGTAAGTCAGTTTCTTAAAACAAAAAAAGATAGATTATCAGATTGGTTAAAAAAGCAAGAACAAACTTCATGCTTTTAAAATATAAGAAAGCATTTAAAATATAAGAAAGTCAAGTTGAGAGCAGTGAGGCTGAAGGGGTAGGCAAGGACAAGATGATGCACAGCCTATACACAGCACTGAGAGCTTGAGCTTTACACTGAGGGACATAGAGATTTCACAGAAAGATTTTTTTTTTTAATTGAAGTGTTGTTGATTTATAATGTAGAGTTAGTTTCATGTGTACAGCAAAAGTGATTGTTATATATATACAAATATATATGTATATATAAATATATACATATATATATATAAATTCTGTTTTAGATTCTTTTCCCTTATAGGTTATTACAAAGCATGGAGTATAATTCCCTGTGCTATACAGTAGGTCCTTGTTAGTTATCTATTTTATATATAGTAGTGTGTATCTATTAGTACCAACCTCCTTTATCCCTCCCCACCTCCTTCCCCTTTGGTAACCATAAGTTTGTTTTCTATGTCTGTGGATCTATTTCTGTTTTGTAGATAAGTTCACTGGTATCATTTTTTTTTAGATCCCACATATAAGCGATATCATATGATATTTGTCTTTCTCTGTCTGGCTTACTTCACTTAGTGTGGTAATCTCTAGGTCCATCCATGTTGCTACAAATGGCATTATTTCATTCATTTTTGTGGCTGAATAATATTCCATTGTATATATGTACCACATCTTCTTTATCCATTCATCTGACAATGGACATTTAGGTTGTTTCCATGTCTTGGCTATTGTAAATAGTGCTGCAATGAACATTGGGGTGCATGTATCTTTTCAAATTATGGTTTTCTCTGGATATATGCCCAGGAGTGGGATTGCAGGATCACACGGTAGCTCTACTTCTAGATTTCACAGAACTGTTTTAAGCAGAGCAATAATGCAACAAGCAGGGCCAGGATGCGGGGCTTAACAACAGTTAAGGTGAAACCCACTCTCTGGGTCGTGCACAACACACAACCCCCTGTTCTGAGTTGGAAATGGAAGCATCCAGTTGTGGGTTCTTATAGGCTTGAAGTGCTATAATATTTTGGAAGATACACAGTAATACATTAAAGATACAAGTTGTAAACCTTAAAGCAGTGGCTAAAAAAATAAAATTAGAGACGCAACTTATAAGGCAATGATTGTGCCTCCTTAGAGATTATATCCTGAGTGCTGGTCGGCCTCGCCTTTGTCCTGGCAAAGAGCAACATGCTTTTGAAAATGTACCCTCCATACTCTACAACTGGAATGGATTTAAAGAGAGAAAAATCAGAAGCAGAGGTTTATTCATTTGTTCTACACATTTGCTATGTGATGAAGAGAGAGCCACTCTTTTGTGCAGCCAAGATTCTGGTTCTGGCAGGGGAAGGCAGATAATAGACACTTACACTAATAAATAAATGATATTGCCAAGTGTGTGGTAAGTGCTAAAAAGAAAGCAAAGCAGGGTAATGGGGTACCAGTGACTGGATGAGTTGAAGACTACTTTAGGTAACACTATGGTGATCACTGTAATATACTGTACAAACTGAGACAGTTTTGAGAGGGAAATGGAGAGCTAATTGTAATTTAATTGTATAATTTTAGAAATATTTATTTTTCTAATAATTTTTAACAAATGCTATATTGAAAAATTAAAATAGCACATATCAATATAGATTAAGTCAAAATTGAGAAATCTTTTCACTCAGTGTTTGAAATTAAAAAACAATTATTCTTAGAAATATGCTGATTTACTTCAATCTTAGATATATGTCTCTATTTGTGTCACTACTATTTTTCTAAAGATTTTTAAAGTAGTCTTAGTATTTTTCTTCACACAAGTGCCAGAAAACTTCAAATTTGCATTTTATGGTTAATTAATTTCAAATTGTTGCAGTCTTCAAATATCCCTTATCTATAGATGATCATATTTTTAATTGAGAAACCCCTGTGAAATGGAGGATGTTTTTAATTCTATTGTTTTTTTTGTTTTGTTTTGTTTTGTTTTGTTTTTTTGTGGTAAGGGGGGCTCTCACTGCTGTGGCCTCTCCCGCTGTGGAGCACAGGCTCCGGACGCGCAGGCCCAGCGGCCATGGCTCACGGGCCCAGCCGCTCCGCGGCATGTGGGATCTTCCCGGACCGGGGCAAGAACCCACGTCCCCTGCATCGGCAGGCGGACTCTCCACCACTGCGCCACCAGGGAAGCCTCTATTGTTTTTTAGTTGTAGAAAGGTGTAACTATTTTAGCCTGACTCCATAGTTGGCTCCCTTAGCAGAACTGAACAAAAAGGTAAATGGTGTTATCAGATACTTCAGGTGGAAAATCAGCTGCATTAATCCTAACAATAGTTTGATTTCTCCTCCTGACTCATAGAAGCAAAGTAAAACTTTTTAAAAGTTAATTCTGCTTAAGCTGAAACATCTACCATTGTTGTAAAAACTGTTGAATTAAGTTAACTTTTGAAATTTAATTTTAAAACTATTGAAAGTAATTTTAATCTAATTTTAAATTAATTTTTAAACTTCCACATTAAAGATAAGACTATTTGTTTTTGCAGCGATAACATAAATACAAATTTTAGGTGGAGTGCAAATTAATTTCCTATTGTTGCTGTAACAAATTACCACAAATTTAGTGCCTTGAAACAACCTAAGTTTATTAGCTTACAGTTCTATAGGTCAGAAGTCTCACTGGGCTAAGATTAAAGTGTCACCGTGGCTATTATTCCTTCTGAAGTCTCTAAGGGAAAATCCATTCCCTTGCCTCTTCCAGCTTCTAGAGGCCACCTGTATTCCTTGACTTGTGACCCCTTCCTGTATCTTCAAAGACAGTAATGGAGTGCCTTCAAATCTCTCTCTGACACTTACTCCTACTTCCATCATCAAAGCTCCTTCTCTGACTCTCACCCTCCTGCCTCCCTCCTATAAGGACCCTTGTGATGACATTGGGCCCACACTGATGCTATCGGATAACCTCCCCATCTCAAGGCCTATAACCTCAATCACATCTGCAAAGTCCTATTCACTAGGTAAAAGGTAGCCTATTCATAGGCTTCCGGGATTAGGATGTGGACATCTTTGGGGAGGGCAGGCATCATTCTGCCTACCACAAAGTGTCATGGTGAAAATACTCTTTTCACTAAGTTCAGCCACCAGTGGGGCTGAAATGTACCTGGAAAATGTTGGGTGTACACATCATTCATAATTTCACAGTCTTCTTAAAATAATTAGTGATAGCTGAAGTCTTCTGGTGTTCACATGGTCACTGGTATCCCTTTGACCCCTGTGGTGGATGGTAAATGTTGACGTTTTGTGTAAATTGCATATCCATCAGGAACTTTTTTGAGAAATGGAAATGTCATTTTTTGAACTTGTCTTTTGAGCTTATTGCTGCTGAAAGGGCTTACTGAACGATAAAAATGAGTTGCCAAACAGTATAGTGCACACATAGTTGAAGATTGACATCATACGGTAAAGGATACAACTGAGCGTTGTCTTTCTCTACACGTTCTGTGGTAGGACTGGTCAGCTTCTATTGTCTACACATATTCAGGCACCCTTCATGTATTAGAATTTCCCACATTTTGCTTATTCTGCTGACTAGTGGCCCGGTGGTCTTGTGCATATTGCAGGCCATGACCCAGGCCATGGCGCAGCTGGCCAACAGCTGGGCAGGGGGTAGCAAGCAGCTTTTAGACTTCTCCCACCAACCACCCAATAGTTGGGAAGTTAGTTGCCTGAGCACCCTTTGTTTTATCAGCAAGCTTCCTGCATTTATATTTGAAATGGAGGTTTTAAGTAGGTTGCTTCTGGAAAGAGTCAGAGAAAGAGAGTAAGCTCTGGAGGTCTTTCAGATTTAACTACACATTGCAGTGAGAACTCTGTTCACAGCACGTGACTCTCACAGGTTACCAAACAGGCCAGCTCATGGCAAAAGCTGGAAGATCAAAGTGGAGGCCAATCAGACATATCCTAGGTACGTTTTTGTTTCTATAACTAACCATATTTTATTAAAAGATAAAAAATCTGGAACAAATGCCAAATAAAATGGGATGCCAGGGCAAGAAGCACAAATGGGGACTGTCCCAGGGCTGAGTGGCACTATGAGTAGCCCAGCCCAGGGTGGCAGGACTTTCTGAGGTGGAGACTGGTGAACAGAGACCTGAGGGGAAGGTGTCAGTGCCCCAGTGACCTCAGGGAGAAGGGTTGCAGGTTGAGGGAGTATTAAGGGCAAGCGACCTCAGTAAGAAGACCAGTGTGGCTGCACAGAGAGAATGCGAGGGAGGCAAGGGTAGAAAATGCGGAAAGAGAGGCAGGCACGGCCCGATAATACAGGGTCTAGGAGATCATTAAAAGGAGATTCGATTTTATTCTAAGTAAGTGGAAAGCCACCGGAAAGGGAGTAAGTGATACAATGGTTTACATTTCAGAATGATGATTCTAGTTATTTTATGGCGAATGGTCACCAGGTGGTGGCAAGAGTGAAAATTAAAAAGAGAAGTCGTTGAAGTATTTGAGGCAACATTCAATGTGGCTAAGACCAGTGTGGTAGCAATGGAGAGAGGGAGAGATGCTCAGACTTGGGATATGTTTTAAAGGTAAGATCCAGAGAATTTGCTTATGGATTGGATGCAGGTAGGGAGGGGTAGAGAGGAGGTGAAGACTCCAAGCTGAGATTCTAGAATGGATGGTGGTATCATTTACTGGAAAGGGAAAGTGAGAGGTGGGAGCAGGGTTTGTATGTTGCTTGCATGTTGTTTTGTTTTGTGGGAGGAAGAAATCAAGGAACTGGTCTAAGAATCTGGACAGTAATAGTTGACTCAGGCAAATGGGTGTGTTTGATAAAGAGTTGACAAGACTTGCCTATGAGTGTGATATTGAGAAAAAAATGAAGGGAATCAAGAAAAATGTCCAGAGCGTCCCTGATGGCGCAGTGGTGGAGAGTCCGCCTGCCGATGCAGGGGACGCGGGTTCGTGCCCCGGTCCGGGAAGATCCCACATGCCGCGGAGTGGCTGGGCCCGTGAGCCATGGCCTCTGGGCCTGCGCGTCCGGAGCCTGTGCTCCGCAACGGGAGAGGCCACAACAGTGGGAGGCCCGCGTGTCCCAAAAAAAGAAAAATGTCCAGTGTCTGCTTAGGCAAGTGAGTGGATAGTCATAGTAGGACAGCATATGGTTTGAACATCCAAATTTTCAAGCACACCTGAGATATCCAGGTAGCAAGTCTCTAGATGGTTTTCCAATGAAAAGATCTGAAGCTCAAGGGAGATATCTTTATGGACTAGAGAAATTTAGAGACCTCAGCATTAGGTGTGTGTGGGGAGGAGAGGATTGTCTGAGATGCCTGGACCCAGTGATGCCTGGGTCTGTGCATTTAACAAGTAGTCCCGAGGCGATGCTCATGATCCGGCAAGGTTGAGAAACATTGCTTTAGTCAAAGTATTTTTTGTCTCATAAGTGAAAGTCTAGGAGCAGATCAGAAGCAAAGGGCAAACAAACCCCCAGCTGAAGAAGCAAAATAATATCCAAAGTCTTCCAGATGTTTCCATGTTTATGAAGCCAATTCTGGTTTCATTAGCTGCCTTGATTTCATTTATGCTGCTGGTTGAGTCAAGAATTCAGATAATACAGTACATTACACAGAGACAATGGTGAGAATAGTCATTTAGATTATAAAAATAAATAAACAAGCCAACAAACAAAAAGAGGATGCAAAAAAGATGGGGGGAGGAAGGAAAGTAGGAAATTCTAAACTCATTTCATTAAAGAGAAGAGATTTTTTGGATTGACCATAATATCAAGGGTTCTCTGCTCTGTATAATTCCTTCCTCATTGCCACTTCCCAAGTCATTTCTCAACTCTCTTACAGAGTGATAGGTCTTTTCACTAATTTATAATTCATTGCCTAGTCGCAGTCAAACAAAAAGATCTACTGAGCTTTCTCACATCTCCATTGTTTTGTTCCAAGCTTCTTCCTCCCCCATGAAATATGCATTTAGGAGTTGATTAATGTATCCATCTCGAACCGATATACCAAATCCCTGGTTCCAATATCGAAGATTCAACTATCAAGGTTAGACAGCAAGGGAGGAAGCATTATCTGAATTGATTTGTGTTCTAAATTTCGGAAAGCAAGCCACAGATCTTTGACTGGCAAGAAATTTATCTGAAATTGCCTTCTAATCTTTTCGGCTTTTGAGGGCAAAGGGTAAAATTTGGAGAGCAAGGGGGTTACCGTGATTTATCGTCAGCGACACTGCAGCAACGTGGTGTCAAGCATTTTTCATAAGGTAAATATTCAAGACCTGAGTCAGATTTGTTACTTGTCAAGTATTTGAGAAAACACCAAAATATTGTCACCTCTAAAACATCCTGCTCCTTTTTTCCTGGCTGGAGCTAAAAACCACACATTGGATTGCTTTAAACATGGATGAGCATGGAAGGAAAACACAGATGTTTGGCAAATTATGGCTTGACACCTTCGCCATGGCACCAGCCACAACACAGATACCCCATGACCTTGAACTTCAACCATATTTGAATATTGCATCATTGGGTCTTTCATGCAAACTAATCTTAGACTTGGAATTCTGTGATGTTTCTCCTTAATCTTCTCCTATGAAATATTCTTATAACTACCCTTTCTCTCCTTCACATACAATATTTGTTACACATGCCCAGCTCTGATGCAAAATATCTTTTATTTTAAAAAGTAGATGACTGATAAATAAATTACGTAACACATACAGTGGGAAAATATGTATTTAGTGAGGGTGATAATGTAGATATGTATTTATTGACATGA
The DNA here is from genome assembly GCA_004363435.1 of Platanista minor. Taxonomy (NCBI): domain Eukaryota; kingdom Metazoa; phylum Chordata; class Mammalia; order Artiodactyla; family Platanistidae; genus Platanista; species Platanista minor. Next base: position 2,115 of record RJWK010037581.1, on the reverse strand, counting down.
AAAGTCACACGCATATTATTTAGAAAAAGATACTTTATAACAATAATGAATCTATCATTGTTAACACACACACACACTCATATTAAAGATTTTCAAATACATTTGCCTATTGTCTAGGTAGTGAGATTGCGGGCATTACAAATTTTCTCTTTCCTTTTTAAAATTTACGATTTTTATCTTTTATGTAATTATTTATAAAGAAAAATAACTATTTGTATTCAAATATTAAAATGAAGATTTACCTGGATTAAATGTGCATATTGACATCTACAAAACTAAGAAAAAGCTAATGATGTTGAGGTAATGAACTCTTTCTGTCCCATCTCTGAGTTATAGTATATACAGAAAAAATTTAAGAAGCTCACATGCTCACTTCTTGATTATATTACCTACACATTGTGCTGGTCTTGAAGTACAGTATTGTGAGAGACAACCGATGATGTGTAACATAATTTTTTCCTACACAGTTGAGTCTGTGTAGGAATGAATAAAAGTATAAGTGTTTCCTCAACTACAGAATGAAGATGATAAAAAAAAATTCTAGCGGGCTTCCCTGGTAGCGCAGTGGTTGAGAGTCCGCCTGCCGATGTAGGGGACGCGGGTTTGTGCCCCGGTCCAGGAAGATCCCACATGCCGCGGAGCGGCTGGGCGCGTGAGCCATGGCCGCTGAGCCTACGCGTCGGGAGCCTGTGCTCCGCAACGGGAGAGGCCCGCGTAAAGCAAAAAAAAAAAAAAAAAAAAAAAAAATCTAGCTCCTGAAGTTGCTATAATGATTAAATAGGAGAATATTTTATAATGTGCTCTATAAAAATTGTTAGATCATACTTCTTCTATTGCTTATACCCTGATTGAGAGGGAAGTAACACATTAAATCAGACCTCCTCACTTATCTCAGGAAAAAAAGTGTAAATTAGTGTGTTAATTAGTCTTAAGAGAAAAGTTAGTGCATTAATTAAACATTAAAAAGATTAGACAAGTATACTTAAGAATTAGCAGTGTACAAGAGAAAGCCTTGGGTCAGAGGGAGTCAGACTTAAGGATCTAACACCTCATGTCTCCAAATTCTTATGGTTCTTTCTTTTCTTCATAATTCTTTTTCCCCTTTTAAGGTGACAAGATGTTGAAGTGTTTAAAGGGAATCGCAGTAAAAAAAATTAAAGGCAAAAACAAAGCAAATAGAAAACGGAAATCTATAGGAGTATGTATACAGTTTACATCCATATTTTTCTGCCTATAAGAAAATAGATACAGAGATTGAGATGGGAAATGGATAGAGATACATACAGATGAATTGAGATTATGGGTTGATTTGGCTTCATCTACTTTGTGACCTCTATTTTTTTTCTTTTTTCTTTTTTTTGGTTTACTTTGTGACCTCTAGATTGTTGATAAATTTCCCAAATTCTATAGGACATCACACTGAGCTACTGCAATGAGGATATTTTAATGTGTGATTTTAAAAATCATTATTTTTATTTTATTTCTTCATTCACAATTTTATTTCTCTCTTGAAATTTTTACCCATATTAGATAATATGGCTTGACACAAACCACTCGATGTCTATTTTCAGCTTCCAGGGGTCTCACACATGTCACTGTTGAGACCATAAACTATGAGAAAACATAAATAAATACAGTAAGTATAGAATGATTGGTTGATAAGATAATTGAAGAAGATTCTCAAGGTATTCTAAAGACTTAAATGGATGTAGAGCCAATTCTATTGATTTAGCATTTGGAATAATAGAAAATTATAAAATTTGCTTTTTTTTTTTTGCAGTACTCGGGCCTCTCACTGTTGTGGCCTCTTCCGTTGCGAAGCGCAGGCTCCGGACACGCAGGCTCAGCGGCCATGGCTCACGGGCCCAGCCGCTCCGCGGCACGTGGGATCTTCCCGGACCGGGGCACGAACCCTCGTCCCCTGCATCGGCAGGCGGACTCTCAACCACTGTGGCACCAGGGAAGCCCCCTGCTTTCATTTTTAATCCAGGTTATACATTACTAAGTATATAAAGCTAATTGTTATGGTACAGTTATTTCCTGCCACTACTTCAACACTCTTTCTTCCTGGGCTTCCCTGGTGGCGCAGTGGTTGAGAGTCCGCCTGCCGATGCA
>RJWK010037580.1:0-21209 GCA_004363435.1 Platanista minor | reverse complement strand
GCCACAACTACTGAGCCTGTGCTCTAGAGCCTGCGAGCCACAACTACTGAGCCCCACGCACTGTAACTACCGAAGCCCGCGCACCTAGAGCCCGTGCTCAACAAGAGAAGCCACGGCAATGAGAAGCCTGCACACCGCAACGAAAAGTGGCCCCCGCTCGCCACAACTAGAGAAAGGCCGCGCGCAGCAACGAAGACCGGACCTGTTCAAAAATAAATAAATAAATAAATAAATAAATGGCAGGACAAAGTATATATTTCCTTAAGTCCTGCCCTCAGTTTTTCTGAAATGATGATCTCTTGGCTTGGCGGTGGGCCATTCTATAAGGAGACTTAAGAGACTGGTGAGCCCACGAGGCTCTTCGATCACCTCACCTTCTGTTCTCCCCCTGGGGGCCCAGGAGCCCTGGGGTGTCTTAGGAACACCTGAGGCATCTGAAGCTCCACATGGGCATTGGTTTTTGTAACCTGAGCAAGCACAGCAGACAGAGCTGCTGTGACAGCTGAAATGCAGACGCTTCTGTGACTAAAAAAGAAAAATCAGGATTTAAATTCACCACCAAATTAAGAGTAGCTTTCAATTAAGGTCTTCGGTTTCTGAGAAATTTCCACAGGTTAAAAAAAGAAAATCAAAATCTGACTCTGAAAATGCTTAGGAAACTCTTATCTAGAGAAAATTCCTCATTTTGGAAAGTGGCGACCCAGGGGCTCAGAGACGTGAAGGATGTGCCCAAGGGCACACAGCAGGCGCTGGGCGGTGCAGGGCAGGGCCGGCCCTTTTCTGCCAGACCACGGGGTGGGGGGTGGGGGGCACGGTGAGTCGCCCCGGGACCCGGAACCTGTCCCGAAGCAGCAGCACTCACCTGAAGGTAAGTCTAGCTCCACTCCGACCCACGTGCCCTCCTGGAAGTCAGTGGGCCCCACGTATCTCACAGTGCCCATCTTGTTGGTACCCACGGTCACATATTCTCCCTCTCTGAGCCACTCTGGGACCTCACTGGCTTCTTCAGAATCCGAGGACACGTCCAGCTTTCCCGGGGCCTCTGCCCCAGTGCTGCTGTCGCCCGGGCCGCCTGAGGCCAGCGGGTCCTCCTCGCTCCCCGAGGGGCCACCGGGGTCCCCGCCAAGCATGCGTGTGAATGACTTCAGCTCCGAGGTCCGCACCTTCTGGATCCTGAAGGGAGGGGCCGGAGCGGGCGGCTGGCACCAGGGGTCAGCAGGCAGCGGCGGCCTGGAGACGTCGGGCCCTGGGCCAGAGGCCGGCTTCGCCTGGGGCTGGGGGCTCTCCAGCTTCTGGGGGGCAGCGGCAGGGTCACTCCTGCCCTGCCGGTCAGGCGCGGGGGAGCCTGACGCCTCGTCCCGCTTCACTGCTGCAGCCCCGACGGGGGCCGCGGCAGCAACGTCTCCCGGCGCCATCCTTTCCGCCGGGCAGGGCGGGGCGCAGGACGTGACGGGCGCGGCCAGGGGCTCGGGCTCGGGGGTGGCCGGGCCGGGGCCAGGAGAGGGCGATGCCGCGGCATCCAGGCCGGGGCCGCACGCGTCCGACAGGGTGGCGGTGGAGACGCTGTGCGAGAAATAGCCGCTGGACGCCTCGCTCAGGGGGCTGGGCGGCCCGTCCGCGCCCTCAGGGGCCAGGGAGGTGGGCGCGGGTCTCGGGGGCCCGTCGTAGGTCTTGGGCGAGGGGGCGGCCGGCAAGGCCACGGGCATGTCGGGGGCCACGTGCAGCCCCGCGCTCTCTCGCTGAGCCTGGAGCAGGGAGGGGAGAATTCACAGTTAGGCATCCACTCCCCAAAGCCTGGAGACCAATGCTGTTGTCAGCGAGGACATGACAGCTCCGACGGTGGGACAAGCGCAGCCGTGCAGCAGGGCGGACCCGGTCCCCACCTCAGTTCCCCTGTTCTGCCGTGCGACCTCCACGAACCAGATACGCAGGCCGACTAGGCTCCCCATTGGCGCTGCCCCTGCCGCGACTGAGGGCTAAGCAAGATGGCCACGGGTGCCCCTCATCGCCTCTCCTTTCTGTAAACTGCAGATCTTAACAGCTGCCTGTGATGGCATGATTTCTAGAGTAAGAGTTCCATACTTGGTCCTAGTCTTGTTTTCTGGCACAGAACTCCCAAAACCCTTGGGGTTTCCTAAGTGGTAATAACAATAAGGGCTTCTGGATACTCATAACGAGTCCCTTTCAACCACATCTGAGTTTGTTAAGGGGGTGACTTTTGGAAAGCCCCCAAGGATGGGGGCTGGTTGCCAGGGGGAACAACCATGTGACTAGAGGATTCGAACTTTCCTTCCCACCCCTGACCTCTGGGGAGCGGCTGAAGGCTGAAGCGATCACCAATGGCCAATGATTGAATCAACCATGCCTACACAATGAGGCCTCTGTAAAAACCCAAAAGGACAGGGTTTGGACAGCTTCTGGGTTGGTGAATGCGTGGCGATCTGGGGAGAGCGCTGTGCCCAGAGAGAGCGTGGAAGCTCCCCACCCTTCCCCTATGCATCTCTCCCAGCTGGCTGTCCCTGTGTTACATCCTTATAATAAACAGATAATCTAGCAAGTAAAATGTTTCTCTGTGAGTCACTCTAGCAAATTCATTCAACCTGAGGAAGGAGTCATGGGACCCTATGATCTGGAGCACACTGGACTTGGCATCTGAAGTGGGGACAGTCTTGTGGGGCTGAGCCCTCAACCGGTGGCATCTGACACTGTCTCCAAGTAGATGGGGTCAGAAGCTGAGTTAATTGTAGGACACACAGCTGGTGCCCAAGAATCGCTTGGCGGTGGGAACAACACATACGGGGCGGCCACCTCGGCGAAGCGGTACAAGGCAGGAAGACCAGGCCCTCACACAGAGCGTGGCACACGGCAGGTGCACACCTTCCAGTGCCTCCCACTTCCCTACACTCAAGCTCAAAACTCTCGCCCCCATGTGAACGGATCTCCCTGCCCAACACCGACTCCACGGGGAGACTGACAGCATCGCTGGAGGCCAGAAGAGCACTTTCCTCCTGCAAAACTGAAATGATGGTCTCACTGGAGGATCTGGAAGTGCCAGGGCACAGCTCCACCAGCTCGGGCAGGAAGCAACAACCCTGGGGCCTGCGGGCGGGGAGGCAGGGGAAGGGGAGGAACAGAGACTGCCTGCAGGCTGTGCCCTTTCTCTGAGAGGCCGTCTTTCAAGCTGCTGCACAAGGCTGGTCCCAGGTCACAGATGAGGGCCTCTGGTCCCGGGAGACTCAGGCCGAGGAGCAGCCAGCCCGGCGAGCAGGGGCTGAGCGAGGCCAGAGCTACACTGGCCTCTCCGCCTCACGTCACCGTGTCCGAGGGAGCCCGCAGAGACACGCAGAGCCCCATCTCCTGGGGAAGACGACAGTCGCGGCTCCACCGAGCTCTGCGGTTTCTGGCGCGCTCTAAGGTGTCTTGCCTTGATAACTTAAGCCATTGGGAGAAGCTGGTGGATTATCTTTCTATTCCCAGTGCACAATGACAGGGAACGGGAGACAGAGTGGGGAGTGGGTTGAGGGGCGAGAGGGGAGCTGCTCAGAAAAAAAAGTATGTTTTCAATATTTACGGAAAGATTATTTATATTACGAGAATGGCCATTTTCCACTTGAAATACAGGATTTATTTGAACTGGGAAAGAGCTGAGATCTATAAGTCTCTTACAGTTACTTGGCTTAACTCAGCAATTTGATCAATCGTGCATTTTCACGTGAATTGTCATTTATAGTCCTGTCTCCAGAGGCCCTCCCTCCCCCACAAGGCACACTCTCAGGGTACAAAATTAACAGCACCTCTTGAGATTAACAACCCATTTTTGTGATGGATCTCTGGGCTGCAAAATTTACTAAATCCAGTAGATCAATAACTGTCACCAGCATAAATACTCTAAAAGATTAGGCAATCCTTCAATCATTTTTCTTTTGCAACTTGTACATGTTTTATTTACTCTTATCTCTTTTAGTTTTAGTATCACTGACTGGGCCGGGAAGAATACACAAACAAAATTACAACAGCCTAGAATCTGAACAATAACTATGGCCCTTAAATAGCCTGCGTTCCCCACTCTCCCAGGGTTCAACCCACCATTGCCGGATATGCTGTCTGCTAAGGGCAGCTGGGCCCGTCCGGAGGAGGGACAGTCCTGCAGCAGTGCCCTAGAGCTCCTTGCTGTTCCCCCATCAGCGCTACTGGATCCACTGATGTGGGCCAGAAAGTACTTGCTTTACAACACTGCCCAGAGAGGCTAAAGCATTCACCCAAAGGCTCCAGTAAGTGAAAAGCCAGGGATCAGAGGTCACATCCACAGCGACAAGAAAAAGGTGACGGGAGGCGGCAGAAGGCGAGGCCAGATAACCCCGGTTCTTTCCTGCTGACCGAGCGCAGCTCAGATCCTTCCGCTTAGGCACTGCGACAGCCGCTCCTACTCGACTGGAGTTGCTATGTGAATGAGCACCTCCCTGCGTCTTCGGGTTACACTTTGCCACTGACATTCCTAAGGCTGTCATAAAGCCTGGACGCGAGTGAGCCAGCAGGATGCTGAGCGAGCCAGCGGGATGTGCAGCAAAGCTGCGAAGAGCGCACAAGGCAGCGCCCTTACGTAAGGGACTCCGTCTCATTCTGCCCCATCGGCCTTGGGACCCCAATCCTGCCTCCGAGAAATAATAAACCCAACTCATAGGGGGCTGGGGGGGGTGGGGCGGTGGGTGGGTGTCACAGCTCTGTCTTCAGTTAAATTCGTCAACGCCAAGGACGTCCTGCATTGAAAAGGGCTGTTCAGAAAGTAGTAAATTCTTGAACATCTAAATTTTCTTTTGAATTATTTGGCCTCTTTTCCTATTGTTTTAATAAATAAAATTTTCCTATGATAATACCGCATTTCCTAAGAGGATGAACACACAGTGGGAGAAAAGAGATTTGCTATTCATAAGATCAGAAGTGCTGTTCATCTGTGGGAGATCATAAGAGACCATTTTCTCCCCAGCTTAGCATCAGTCTTTTCACGCTGATATCATGAATCAGAATGAAATGTAAAACTGAGAATTAAGTCAACACTTGGAATAAGGAGATTGATCTGTTTATAGAAATCGCCTCTACCTAGCAGTGGGCTATTAAAGCCACAGACTACATTAGCAGTCAAGCACCTAAAAGTTAAGCAATCATATGATTAACAAGTTGAAAACAGAAAAGTGTAACAAGCAAAATATAGAGGGAGAAGACGGTGACCTATATTATAGTTAATTATCTAAACGGGAATGCTAAAATAAAAAACCACGGGTGTGGACTCAACACTTATAGCATCGGGGCCACCCACGGTATGTGGGGCAGCCACCAGCAAAGGCGCCACCAGGCCCAACTAACTCACCTCCACCATCCTGGGCGTCCCGGTATCTGGCAGGGCTGACTGCACCATGATTCGAGGCACGGGCTGAGGAAACAAGGGAACAGGTGGACACAGGGATCAGGGGAAGCAGAACAGAATAACCAGAGAAGATTTCAACTGAACAGACGGGAGGGCTATCAGGATGACCCACCCGAAGCGAACTTTTACAACTTTCAGGAATTCTAACAAGTCACTGCCTAGCAGGCCTGCCCGGGGCTGGGGTCGGGACGCTGCAGAGGAAATGTGAGAAGCCGGGAGCTCAGCCAGCTGCTCATCCCCAGCTGGCAACACCAGACACGTGCTGAAGACAGTAAGGTGTATGCTGTGCTCTCTCCACTCTCGCGCGGCACACGTTAGCCAAGGGCTGCGTCTCTACATACAAGCGTTACAGGACTTCACTGGCCCGGGAAACTCCTGGTTGAGAGGATCACAGGCAGTGCCGTCACAAGAAGCAACGAGGACAGAAGCCAGTGTGGCTGGAGCACGAGGCACAGCAGGACAGGGATGTGGACAGAGGCTCTGGGGTCTGAACTAAAGCTCCCGGGCAATGGTAAGGACCCCTGCAACGCCTGGGCAGAGAGGGCAGGACATGAAGATGATCAACCTGCTGGTAGAAGGCAGGCTGGCTGGAGAAACAGTGCAAGAGTGAGGTGGGCAAATCACAGGCTCCAGCAAGAGAGCAGGGGTGAGGTGATGAAAGCCTGAGTTAATGGGCACAAGTGACATCACAAGAACGGAGTAGGCTGCTTATGGACACGTGGTTCAAGGAACATTTACAAAAAGAGTAAAAAAATAATAATAATAAAAAAATAAAAAAAGACAAAAACTAGGGGGTTTCCCTGGCAGTGCAGTGGTTAAGAACCTGCCTGCCAATGCAGGGGTCATGGGTTCGAGCCCTGGGAAGATCCCACATGCTGTGAAGCAACTAAGCCCGTGCGCCACAACTACTGAGCCTGTGCTCTAGAGCCCACGAGCCACAACTACTGAGCCCACGTGCCACAGCTACTGAGCCTGTGCTCTGGAGCCCATGCCTGGCAACAAGAGAAGCCACCGCAATGAGAAGCCCGCGCACTACAACAGAGAGCAGCCCCTGCTCGCCGCAACTAGAGAAAGCCCACGTGCAGCAATGAAGACCCAACGCAACCAAAAATAAAGAAAGAAAAATAAAAACAAGCCCTAGGATGAGGAAAACAGACCTCAAAGGAGGAGCTGGTAACCGTGAAGGAGTTGGTAGCTGCTGAGTTCACTACAGCAGGTGGGGAAGGGCACAGAGTAGACACAGTCATCTCGGAGAAGCCCGGGGTCCACCACATCCGCCTTTATTCTCTCAACCAACGTCTGGCCCCTTCCCAGGCCTGCCTGCTGCGACGCACGAGTCTGGACCTTGCCTCAGAGAGCTGTGCTCTAAGAGGGCTCCGTCCTGGCAAAACAAACACCTACCCGCAGTCCTGTCTCACAGAAGGAGTCAAAATTGGGTGTCGGAGTTTGTTATCATGCAGTTATGCGTGTCTCTTCTCTTGCTGGCTCACTGATCTACTATCTAATCTCAGTTGCCCGGAGATCCCTCCAGGTCCCTTCCTCTGGCCCTGAGCACTCCCTGGTGCATCTGGGGGCCCGGGGGCCTCTGCTGTCAACGACTCCCCAGACAGTGTGCAGGCACGAAGGCTGACGGCCAAAGTCTTGCTTCCTACTTGGCAGCCCAGACTCTTAATTGAAGGGAGAAAAGCCCACCCGCAACAAGACAGCCCACTGAGGGTGGGTGTCCACCTGCTGTGTTCACACACCAAACAATCGTGTTTCAGCAAAGGTACCGCTACAACCAATTATGCCCTGGGACTGCCTTTGGGAGAAAAGTACTAGAAGGGATTAATTTTGTAGAGGCGGGGGACCAGCAACAGGATTTGGGCAAAAGCACAGAGGAGAGGCGATTAAATAGGAGATGGTAGGAGATCCAGCTAAACGGATGGGAGGACCTAGGGATAAAGGAAAGGAAGACGCACTCTACCCTGCAAACACTGGGGAGTTCCTCGGGGTTGAAGGCCCGGGAGAGAGAGGATCGGAGGTGTGTTTAAGAGAGCCAGTGTGAGCAGGCAACAGCACAGAATGAGGGAGGACGCCCGCTGGCAGCAAAGCCACGGACCCCCCCCACCCCCCACCAGGCTCACATCACTCCCTCCCACCCTACAGCACCTGCCCCGTGCTCCCCGCTCCCTTTCAGGGGTTCTCCATTTCAAGCACGTACCCTTCACCCTGTCTTTCAAGCACGTACCCTTCACAAATACCTTTATTTGTATTTTCTCCATAGTGTCTGAAGTCCCCCACGAATGGAAAGGTGTTCAGAGCATAATTCTCAGTAAGGGCAGAAAAAGTTTGTTAAGCTGGAACTCCAAAATACTTACATTCTTCAGTTAGATCTTATTTAAAACCGACAAGATTGGTGTGAAACATTCTCCCTTAAGGCATAAAAACGTAAAAATTCCACCAAGAATGGAACTATAGCCACCTAGGATGAAAGATTTTCTAAGATTCTTGTCCTCCTGAACGGAGCATGGAAAAATAATTGATACTTTTCTTTATGATTCAGAGTGATTTACAAAATCCAGTAAATGTTTGGAAAGGTATCTGCTGAAATGAATTAAAGGGCCAGCTTGACTGGGACGCGATGCTGGAATCCAGTGGACCCACGGGGCTTCCTGGTGGGGCAGGGCCCCTGGCCAAGACTCTGTGGCTCCAGGTTACTAAGCTGAAGACTTCAAGTCTACCCCTGACCATCACTCACTCTCAGCAACCACTTCTTGATCAGGCAACAGATCTGCTCCATAGAGATGCCTGCCCAACCCCCAGCATTCAGATGACATGAGAACCAGACACTGGATGATTAGACACACCTGAAATGGCTGAAAACCGTGTCAGCAATAAGATCACATCAGGTCTGAGTGGGTCCTGAGTGCAACTTCACGTACTTTGACCACACCCACTTCGCTTCACACACTAGTAACTTCAGGGTGTCCCCTCCAAGGGGTGCTAGGTAGCAGTGGTTGCCAAATACCAACTCTGGACAAGAGACGACCACAGGTGGATACTTCTCCAGCAAGGGACATGCTAAAGAGGGTAGGGGCACAGACATACAAGACTGGCCGCGTACTGGTTTCTATGGAAGCTAGATGCTGAGTACCTAGGGATTCACTGTAATATTCACTCTCCTTCTGTATATTTCAGATTTTCCCATAATACTGCCCTACATGATGAACTTAACTGGGGCTCTGCTTCAATGTATAAACTTAGCGCAACAAGGACTCAGGTCTCAGGCGGTCAAGGCATGGCAATAGCGCTGTGGGCACACAAAGGCCTGAAGAACACGGGCTCACTCGCAACAAGGCAGCAATCCAGTTTGGAGGAAGGACGGTGATGCAAATAACAAAAACGTCAAGGAAAATGGCAGCTATCAGAATGACAGTTTCAAAGCAGAGGAGATTCTGAGGAGGAAGGGGTCATCCTGGGACCAGGCCTAGAACACCTCCATGAGGGTGATTTCACTTTGAGACAGGGCTTGAAGACGGAATGGCTTTTCCCACAGCTGAGGGACACCTCGAACATGAAGAGCCGCGTGACAAAGGCAGGCTGCCCTTTGTGTCTGGCAGTGTTCCCTCCTCACTTCCCTGCCCAGGAAAAGCTAGTCAACCTTCCAGGAGGTCTTGGAAGAGAGAGAATATGATCTAGACTGACCAGTGCTGGGCAGAGGCAATGGAGGTTCGGGTGTGCAGAGGAGGCCTTGTATGTAAATTTATGGTGGATTTTCACAGGCAGTGAAGAACTATCAAAGGTACTGAATGAAGCGGCCATAAGAACTAGGCTTACAGAAGATTATCCCTAAGGAGGGTAGATAGAAAACTTGGAGAGGTCAGTTAAGCAGCTGTTTCAATGGTTCAGCGGAGAGCCAATAATATGAGAGCCTGCACTTGGCTGGCAAGAGGAAAAGGAAAGAGAAATGAAAATTTAGAGATACGGAGACTCCTGAACACGTGGAAACAACTCGGGGGAGAGCAAAAGACGGTGTCCAGGAAGGAGGGACGACAGGGTGAGGGTGACGGTGGCCTCAGCAGAAAGAGCGTGCGCACGCACATGTGCACGATCATGCAGGGGGGTGGGGGGTGGGGTGCGAGGCAGGGGGTACCAGCCTTCTATATTTGGCTATGGCCTTTGGTGAATTTAGCAACTGTAGTAAGGGTACCAAAAATACCTACAAAGTGCACTGAAATCTTCAGTGTGTCATTTGTCCTTCACACGTAACAGCTCCCATTTCCAAATGGTACTGCTTGCACTTTAATGCTCCTTTACATATCCCCCGTGCAGGCGGTTGCCTCCGACCTCAAGAGCTCAAAACACTGCAGATCATAAGTTCATTAATCCTTATGACACATCTGGTAACTATTAATAAAAATGACTGCAAAGTATTTTGCAGCTATAACTATTAAGAAGTCCCACGAGGCTCACGAATATAATTATCTACATTTCACACTATAGAATCCAAGGCTCAGAGGCATTTACCTAATGGTTAAATGCATGCAGACTGCCCAGGGGGGTCAGTGACAGGGATGGAAAGGGACCGTGGCCTGGAGGCCAGCTGAACGTGCTGTCCTGAGGGTGGCTCAAACCTAGTAGATGGGCAGGTGACAGGCAGAGGGTTGCTCCGAAGCATTTCGGGGAAAAGGTGATGGTCACTTCTCATACCATTACCTTGTCATTTACTAAACTCTGGCTTTCACATGCCACCTGAATGAAAACAGAGCAGACTGGCTCAGAATTTCATAACTAGGCATAAAAGCTAATTTGGAGACCTCCTTGCCCCAGAATAAAGCCTTAAGTCCTTGGCATGACTTGAAAGAACCTAACCTCCCACGAGGCTGCACTTCCCTCACTCGGTGAAGACCTAGTCATCTTTAAGTCTCAGATCAAGCAACATCTACTCTTCCTCAAACTGAAAGTAAAATGCTGCCTTCACTGTGTCACCCCCGACACATACATTCAGCACCTACAACATCGTCCTACTTATCTGTCGATGTGTCTCGATGGGAGGCCCTCTCGACTTCAAGCTCTCTGCAGGGTAGGGGTTCTGTCTCATTCATTTCATCCATAAACAAGAGCTTAATATTTGTTGAATGAATAAACAGTTAAATAAGTGAATGAATGAATTACTTAAGTCACATGAAGGCTGAATTGTACAGTTAGATAGGATTTGGAAAAATCCTATCAAATTCCCAAACTTGGGCATAGGGGTAGGTAGAGGGCAGAAGAGGTATCAGCTGAAGCAAAAAATCATCACTTTGTTCAAAAAAAAATTAAATTTTCTGATGTATTTTCTTTGTTTGAAAATGAACCTTTCCTAATAATCACCCCTTACCCTGAATCTGATCAATTCTTACATGCCATTTTCTAGTGGTTCCTAAGTGAATATGATCCTCTAATTTTTTTTTTTTTTTTTACAGCTCTAACCAATGACTTTAATCCAAGCATAGGAAAATACAACAAGAGATGTAAGATTTATTTTTGCCATAAATACTCAATAGCTAACCTTTGATATTCGTGCTGCTAAAGTGAGAAAAGTATAAGGAACACCACTGAGCTGGGGCCGTGCACGTAAACAAGATACTTCCTCATCTTTGAATATGTTCTGGTAAAGTAATAAACATTAGATAAAATCATACACGTACAATTACTAAAGATCAAGAATCAGCAATAGCCTAATCAATATAAACAAATTTTTAAAGGTTATGTTAATCAGAGGCAGGGTGGTGAGGCTGGCAGTGTCAGGGAAAGCTGGCAGTGCCCCCGACGCGGGTGCAGAGACAGGCGCTCCAGCCACTGCGGAGGGGGCGCCCTCGGACCCAACCCAGCACCAGCCTGGGCTCACGAGCAGCCTTAGGATCTGCACTCTGGCTTTCCAGAGGGATCCAGGTAAGACTGTGCTGGCCACGATGATGCCAGCACTTTTATCCACCTGGCAGTTATAGTTCTTAGTTTAAATGAGTAACTCGGCATTCTAATTGATCCCTCAGTCCTTTGTGTAGACCTGATCACCTCTGGGTGATCACATCTGGAAGGTGGTGATACAGTCCACAGGAATTCTCTAAGCAATGACACCCAGGGAGGATGGCGGGTGGCCACCAGCTGGTCCTCACCAGAGACACTGTTACCCTACCTGGCACATGCTCCTTCCAATCAGTGACATTAAATTGTCACTGTGTCAAGGATGGAATGGTGAGTTCACTTTTCTGACCAATATTGCAATCCCTCATGAGGTATGTACATACATTTGAATAGATTCTTCCAGTTTTATTCTATTCCAATCCATCTTCCAAACTGCAGTCAGAGGGGCTTTCTGAGACGCAAATTAGACCACGTCACTCTCCTGCTTTAAGTTGTCAATGATTCCTCATTGTCCGGAGATAATTTTTTTTAGAAAGAAATGGACAAAAAAACCAAAGATGGATAGATCCTACCCAGTGTATTTCCACGGCATGACTAGTTCCTCCTTCAAATACTTTATAGAGTCATTCATTCTACAAATATAATTGCTTGCTTTTTTTTTTTTTTTTTTTTTTTTTTGCAGTACGCGGGCCTTTCACTGTTGTGGCCTCTCCCCTTGCGGAGCACAGGCTCCGGACGCGCAGGCTCAACGGCCATGGCTCACGGGCCCAGCCGCTCCGCGGCATGTGGGATCTTCCCGGACCGGGGCACGAACCCGTGTCCTCCGCATCGGCAGGCGGACTCTCAACCACTGCACCACCAGGGAAGCCCCTACTTGCTATTTTTAATCAAACCCAGTGAAATCTCTTCAGATCACAATTGTGCATTGTTTTGTTTCTTGAATATGTCTCAGTTCTGCTACTCCCTAGGCTCTGACCTTAGTTACCCCACCTGAGTCTCATCTTCCTCTCTGTCCAACTCAGTGTCTAATATCACCCTTTAACTCTGCGTGTCCAACATGGCAGCCACCAGCCACATGGCTTCTGAGCATTTGAAATGCGGCTGGTGTGACTGAGGAAGTGGATTTATTTTACTTAATTTTAACTAATAATATGTAAACTTAAAAATTAAAGCACATTTAAGTATGTTTGGAATGGCTTGGGCATGTGGATCTATTTTTTTTCAACTTCATGAACTCTAAATGCAGATCAAGATTTCCGAGGAAAATTTAGTATCTAAATTGAGATGTGCTAGAAATGTAAAATACACACCTAATTTCAAGGACTGTATAGAAAAAAAGATGGGACTGTCTCAGTAAGTTTTTTTATACTGATTACAGGTTGAAATGACAATATTATGAATATACTGGGTTATGTAAATTATTTTATTAAAATTAATTTGACATTTCTTTTTACTTTTTAATGTTTTTTATTGGAGTATAATTGCTTTACAGTGTCATGTTAGTTTCTGCCGTACAACAAAGTGAATCAGCTATACGTATACATACATCCCCTCCCTCTTGGACCTCCTTCCCACCCTCCCCCATCCTACCCATCTAGGTGGTTAGCTGAGCTCCCTGTGCTCTACAGCAGGTTCCCACTAGCTAGCTATTTTACGCATGGTAGTGTATGTATGTCAATCCTAAATTACTTTATCACAGTTAATTTGACCTGTTTCTTTTTACTTTAAATGTGGCTACTAGAGAATTCTAAATGACACATGTGGTTCATATTTATTTTCATCAGACAGCAGTGGTGCTGAGCTGATGCATATAAAATCCCTGGCACACCAAGCACTCAGTACATTTTTAAAGTACCATGGTAATACAATCATTGGGATTTCGGGTGTTGTCTTCCAAGGTGTTTCTAGGTAGACTTACTATATGCACATTTTTAAACAATCAACAGTTCCACCTGATGTAAGTAAAACATGGGCCAGGTGCCTACTATATTCTAAAGGTTGTGCCAGGAGCTAGGGATACAATGTGTGCAACACCAGACATAGACAGGGCCCTTCTTACTCCTCAGAAATGAGCACTCAAGGTCCACCATCTGATATTCCTATTTAATTCAACTATATGAAACAACTAAACGGCCCACTTTTTCTATCAACAAGTAAATTGTTTTATCCATTGATAAAAGTGAATAAGCCCATCCAAACAGACTTTTTATGTCACTCTATCATATATGTGTTAGTTCAACTTACTTGAGGCCCTAGATACAGAAAATTTTAAAAACTAATATTTCTGAAGTTGTCAGGAAAGAGACTGTTCCTTATTTTTTAGGGTTTAGCTAGTTTACTTTTTAAACTTCTGCATGATAATTATTAAAATTTATTTAAGTATTTATGTGAAAAAAATTTCTATTTTTTAAAAAGAGGATGTAATATTCACTCCATCCACTTAGTTTCTCAAGCATCCATGAAGGATGAAGGATGTTTACTTGAAACATAGAATGGCTATCAATCTAAAAACTTAAAAACAGGGTCTAAATTCTAGACTGTCCCCACCTCGGTGTGCCCTGTAAGCTAAGAATGATTTTTACATTTTGAAGTTGTGAAATAAATGAATACCTTGTGACATGTAAAAATTATATGAAATTCAAATTTCAGGGTTATAAATAAAGTTTTATTGGAACAAAACCAGACCCAATGTTTGGACCAGAACTACAGCTAGTTCTGACAGACACTGTTTGGCCTGCAAAGCCTAAAATGATACTATCTGGCTCTTTACCAAAAAAAGGTTCCAACCTCAGGTCTCCAGAATCATACAGAAGTATACAAGGCCCATTTGTGAAAAACGACTGGCAGACTGAGGTCTCTCCCATCAACTCCTATCCTGCCTCGGAAACTATCTTCTTTTCACTATTTTTCAGATCAACTACTAACCCTGATTCTGAAGACAACCTGTCAACTTAGTGTCTCTAAGTATGTCAGTATCCATACATTTCTGGGGCAAAGACAGACAGTAAGATGTTATGATTTTGGAAAAGAAAACAGAGATAAGAGTCTCATTTCGTAAAGTAGTAAGAATGCCTAGGGCTTCCCTGGTGGCCCAATGGTTAAGAATCCGCCTGCCAATGCAGGGGACATGGATTCGAGCCCTGGTCCAGGAAGATCCCACATGCTGCGGAGCAACGAAGCCCGGGCGCCACAACTACTGAGCCTGCACTCTACTGCCCATGTGCCACAACTACTGAAGCCGCGCACCACAACTACCGAAGCCTGCACACCTAGAGCCCGTGCTCCACAACAAGAGAAGCCACTGCAGTGAGAAGCTCGAGCACCGCAACAACGAGCAGCCCCTACTCACCACAACTAGAGAAAGCACGCACACAGCCAAAAATTAAAATAAATTTAAAAAAAAAAAAAAAGAAGAATGCCTAAGAATACATCCCCAAACCAACTGAACAGAAATCACTTGCCTTGAATTCTTGGGTTTTTTTGACCATGCTGCGTGGCATGCGGGATCTTAGTTCCTCGACCAAGGATCAAACCCGTGCTCCCTGCATTGGGAGCATGAAGTCTGAATCACTGGACCACCAGCGAAGTCCTACTTTGAATTTTTTTTAAAAGTCTGTACTCTAGAAGGGCTGTGCAAACTTCCCTTTGTTAACTCAAGAAAAAGCAATATAGCATACCTACCATATCCAAATATAAACTACAGGGGGAAATAACCTTTAAAAATAACCCGAATAATTTAGGAAAACTCAAGGCTAGAAAACAAAGTATAGATACCTTTTCTTATTTTAGTTAGTTAAGATGATGAACCCTTAAGACACCAGGATAGGCATTTATATGGCTTGTTTCATCAGAGGAGCCCAAGTATGAAGAGCCTAAAACAGCATCTTCACGCACAAGGGAAGAACCAGTAGCTGTGTTTGTTTCTTCCCATTTTATACATGGAGGAATCGCTGACATGAAAGCTGGAAGAACTAGCCAAGCATCTTTTCAACTAGGCCAGAGATGCGCAGGGCGCTGCTTTCTCTGCTCAAGGCCCTGTCCATCTTCCACACTGGAAGCTGTGTTGAAACTGGAGACAAACATCCCTGAAGTCGACAAGGCAGCCGTAAGCAAAGCGCAGGACACTGAAGAGGGCAGACGGTAAAACAAAGATAGGCCGGAAATGCGGCTGTGTTTTTGATGGTGGAAATTGAATGTGAGCGTTAACTCTTTAATTCCCCAAATGAACCAAAGACGCCATTTGGAGAACCGAAGTTTGAGGTACATAAACAGCTTCATCTGAACACAATCTTCTAGATATATGAAAAAAGCTATTATGCCACATTAATTCAATCTAACTAATTGGAGAGCAGGAAGTGCTTTCAATTATTGTATGTGCTGTCTGAGAAACACACTTGAATATGAGTACAGATTTCATTAATTGCAGTTCATTATTTTCCAGATTAGTTACTAAACTTGCATCAGAAGGTCAAAGACAGCAATTTTGTCAGCTGCCACCTCTTTCAGCGCTGTATCTTTTGCATTTCTGGAACTCAGACAGAAATTGATTACAAACAAAAACAAATCTCCATAAAAGTGACAAACATAAGTCTTTACGAATATGTTCAAGTCAAATGATTTTGTAAAATATAAGAGCCTTTGTTTTTAAAGACTTTCTTAAAATCTTTATTTTCTTTCTTTAAATTTTTGTATTCCTCAGAATAAACTGTTAACTTCTCTCTTACAAGAAAAGATCCATGAATCTTTTCAGATGCTGAAATATGCCCCCCAAAATAATAGAATCTTGATCTGAGAACCTGCTGATTCCAAAGAACAAGTTAATAAACATTAATCTTTTCATTAGATTTTCACTATGGTTGTGTGTTTGTACCTTTGCATGAGGGAGGGAACTGAACATTCTTGTTTGAAAATGTCAAGGACACTCTGATTAAAAGTACTTTTTTGATAATAATCATTCCTTCATTACACAACTTCTGCCTCTCTTCCACGTAATCTAGCAAAGAAAAGAGGAAGAATGACTGGTAGAAACAGGATCTACTCCACTCCCCGGTTCTTAATGGGAATACTTTTATTTTTACAAAATAGAAGTGACAGAAAAGCCTTGGGGTTTTTTTAGAGAGTACCCTGCTATCTATAAATCACTGTACTCATTTGAGGTTGTTAACCAATCTCTTCGTTACCTTCATTTCTGTTGTTCTGTGCCTTTCCTACTGCTGCTTTCCTGGAAGCAGCCTCATAACAATTCCTCCCTGCCTTTGGTGTTGATATCCCCTAAATGCTTACTTACACAGTCAGCTCTCTTAGTCATTGTTTGGTCAAGCTATAAATAACTTCTTTAATCCTTCCTCATAAATCATTTCTGATGTTATTCTCTGAAATAATTCCAGTTGGTCAATGAATGTCTAGTAGTAGCATACTCAGAACTAAGTGCAATGATTTAAGTGTTGTCTAATGATGCCGGAGAGAACCCAGGTGTGGTGTTTAGGTGGGTTGCTGGGAGTGTCTTTGTTACTGTGACTCTTCCAGAGAAGGAGTTTAAGTCTCCAAATTAACTTGGTACAGAAACAGAAAAATGAAGAACTTTTGAGATCTTTCAGCACAGTCAGGTAGGAAATGGAGAGGGCAATGGCTTTGAAAATGATGAAAAGAGAAAGCTGGGTGGGGACAGAAAATGAGTGTGCTTGTCTTATTCTATAGTCTGCTGGGTTACCATGTACTGTCTCTGCTGATCCATGTGGGGGTTTCTGTTTAGTTTGTTGTGCCGTCTGACATTAGAAATCTTAAGCAGGGTTACTAGCTATTTTTTGTCTCCAAGCTTTATGCAATTTATCCCTTCCTGTACTGTAGAACTGATCCAGATTCCTTTTAGGCATGTGCACTGATTTCTAATTTTCTGGGTTCTATCTTTGATGTCATTCTAAAGCCTATATAAGTTTTTCAGTCTGGTATTATTTAATGACTATTTATATAGGCCATTGAAATTAGTGTACTAACAAGGCAGTAATAGCCAGTTAAAACCAGAATCAAAACAGAGAACAAGCTTCGGGGTATTCGTGTATTTCTTTACGCTACACTAGATACCTCATACAGAGCTATGGCTAAGCCAGGCAGTGGGCAGGGCAGTCTAGGAACGTTCATCAGCATGAATTTTGTCCTAGGCTTTCTGGACTGGTGATACAGAGGAAGGCATGGTGTCCCTCTATTTCTGTAATGCATCTAACAAAGTCTCCCATAATCTCTTTGCTAGAGAGAGGGGGAAACGTGGGTTGGAGATGGCAGTTACTGAATATGCAGAGCTGAAGTGTGTCGCTGTGTCATTCTGTAACTTGGGGAGTGATCTCTAGTCACATATGACAGAGTTCTCTCTCACGCCCTAATGTTCCATATTTTGTTTGTGACTCAAATGCAGACTATACCCTTCAAAGCTTGCAGATGATAGTTAGGACAGAAGTATTTTTTAAATAATTATTCAAAAACTATCTTGCTATCCTAGGAATGTTGAAACAAAATCAAGATGGAAAATTTTCTAAATGAATCTAAAGATCCTTATTTAAGTATTTTCATACTTCAACTAAACAACATAATAATAAAACGAGAAAGGCATTGACAAGAGTGTAAGCAAATAAACAAGCAAACAAAAAAGGGGAACGTTAATTGACCAGAGCACAATGAACTAAAAATACTTGCCTTTAAAAAAAGTGCAATCATATGCCACTTTGGTAGAAGTACGTTATTCAAGAGGACAGTGACAGTTGCACTATTTTCAAGCATAGGGGTTACAGTATCACTTCTGGGCTCCCCACTTTAAGCAAAACCCTGGCAAGACAACGGAAGAATGATGAGGCATTTATTATAAGAGACGTAGTTGACTAATCTTCAGCTATTAGGTCTGGAGAAAGCCTAAAGGAGCACAGAACCTTTAACTCCTGGGCAATAGCAGAAAAAAGCAGAGGCAAAGACTGGGTAGAAATAAACCAACCTTCTTCCTGGAGGACTCGGAGGTTCCACAAGGAGGGAAAAAAGTAAGAACCTCAACTTTCAGGTATCAAATCTGATTTCCAAGTGAATAGAATGCCATTAGAGTGAAGATTACTATAAAAAATTGGGAGACACTAAGAAAAATCTAGCCAATATAGCATTGCTCTTGTTGCTGCTATTTTGAAACTCCATTGACGCTAAAGTGACCTAATTCCAAGGATGAAACATCATTTAGGTGATAGCAATTTAAAGCATATTCAAAGTGGTCCTAGTAAGGGAAACCTCTGTATTGATACTGTCATTTTAAATTATAATTTACTTCTTTTAAAGCTTTAACAGAGATAGTAAAAATGAGAACACAAGCATCTTTGATCAACTAAGTCCAAAATGATAAGCTCAAGCTTTTCCCTCCTTTTTTTTTTTTTTTTGCGGTATGCAGACCTCTCACTGCTGTGGCCTCTCCTGTTGCAGACAGAGCACAGGCTCTGGATGCACAGGCTCCGGATGCACAGGCTCAGCGGCCATGGCTCACGGGCCCAGCCGCTCCGCAGCATGTGGGATCTTCCCAGACCGGGGCACGAACCCGTGTCCCCTGCATCGGCAGGCGGACTCTCAACCACTGCGCCACCAGGGAAGCCCTCCCTCCTTTAAGAATAGTTCTTTAGTGGAACTTGCATTAATCTAGGAAAGAAACTTCATAAATTTGCCTCGATATCTCAAATCCCCACTCAGATGTGATTCTCTCACCTCTGAACTATAACCACAGTCCTTTACACCACTGGATGACACTTGGTACATTCAAACTATCTAACATTACAAGCTGTACAAATGTCAATGGTCAACCAACATCTATTTTCCACTGACTATGCCCCTGCCCCGAAGAATTACATTCTAGAGTGGAGATAACCAATAAGCATATAAGCAGAACAATAACTCCCAATGAAAAGATTAAACATGGGAATACACTGTAATATGTATGGTTGATGCTGTTGTTTTAGTTTGGTTGGTTCAGGCCACTCTAAACTCAAATGTATTTGCTTAGAGTGGTCTTTCTTGACCATGCTATTAGCAGACCATGCTATTAGAGACCTAGTAGCCATGCAAAGACTTTGGGAGAGAGCAGTCCAAGTAGAAGGAAAAGCAAGTGCAAAAACTCTTGAGACCAAAAGGAGCTTCATGGTTCATGCAACAGACAATAACAACAAAAAGGCCAATATGGCTTAGCATGGTGAACAAAGAATAAAATGAAGGGAATGGGGACTTCCCTGGTGGCGCAGTGGTTAAGAATGCACCTGACAACACAGGGGACACAGGTTCGAGCCCTGGTCCGGGAAGATCCCACATGTCGTGGAGCAACTAAGCCCATTCGCCACAACTACTGAGCCTGTGCTCTAGAGCCCGTGAACCACAACTACTGAAGCCCATGTGCCACAACTACTGAAGCCTGTGCACCTAGAGCCCGTGCTCCAAAACAAGAGAAGCCACCGCAATGAGAAGCCCGCGCACCGCAACTAGAGAAAGCCTGCGCGCAGCAACAAAGACCCAACACAGCCAAAAATAAATAAATAAAAAATAAGTAAATAAATAAAAAATAATAAAATAAAATAAAATAAAGGGAATAAAGATTAAAAGTCAGGGGGCTAGATCACATAGGACACTGTAAACCACAGTAAGGAACAGATTTTTATTCAAAGAGAAGCAGTGATAGGTTCCTAGCCATGAACTAATGTAAGGCCTTGGGAGCTCACTCTGGCTTCTCTGTGAATGACAAGACTGTGTGAGGCAAAAAGCGTCACTTAGACCAATTGATAGGCTGCTGCGTAGTCAAGGCAAGAGACGATGGCATGGATGAGTGATGAGAAATGGAGATGGCGAGATGTCACCAGATTGAAAGTGGTACCCACAAAATTTTACTGATGGACTATTTATGAGGTGAAGCAACTAGGTGGACATTTGTGGTATACACGCTGAGATGGGCATGTATTTTGTAAGTATTTTGTGTGCTGGAAGTAGACAGACTTGGGAGCTGAAACCAGGAGTAATGCTTTGAACTTGTAAAATGTGAATGTCTAACGGATTTGTAAGTGGAAAAGCTGAACAGGCGGTTAGCTCCATGAGGCCAGAGCTCAGGGGCAAAGCCTGGGCTGGAGATAGAAATGTGAGCATCATCAATGCATTAAGAGTTAAAAGCCACAGAGCTGGATGAGATTACCAGGGAGGAAGCTCTGGAATACCTGAATATCAGCGGCTTGATGGAATAAAGGGTCCCAGAAAAGGCAACTGAGAAAGACTGAGCAGCCAACAGAAGGGAAGCCAGGCAAACTCAGCGCTAATTGCTAAAGCCCAGAGACACAAATGTTTCCTGCATGATTGTCAAGTCAGATGAGGACTGAGAAGTGCAGGCAAGATGGAGCTCTGGTGACCTTGAGAAACGGTCCTTCAAGGGAGTGGGGATTTCACCAACCAAATGGAACAATTTGGCTCCACCACTGAGCATCTTTGTTAAGGTCACTTTTGTACTGACATTCTCATTTATTTATGAACTATGCAGCATTTGGGGCCGCTTTTTGTAACACCTTTGCTCATATATGCTCAAAAAAAGTTAAACTGAATGAACAAATATTCTTAAGCTATCGTCAAAATATTTCAAGATTACCTCTCTTAAACTGGACATTACAAATAGCGATTATCCACCAATCACTAGATTTCTTTCTAAACCACTGCTGTTCCTCTCATATCCAAAGGAACCACTCACTCACTGGCAAAACAGTAAAAGTAACTTCTTATGGTAGCAGGTGATTTGACTTGCTACATCAAAAGTTTAAAGGGTCTTCCCTGGTGGCGCAGTGGTTGAGGGTCCGCCTGCCGATGCAGGGGACGCGGGTTCGTGCCCCGGTCCGGGAAGATCCCACATGCCGCG
>RJWK010037579.1:0-21209 GCA_004363435.1 Platanista minor | reverse complement strand
AAACATGAGTAACTGAATACAGTGTTGGATTTTAACCCAAAGTATAAAATATCCATAAAGTCCTACTCATATAAAAATGATCAGGTACATAAATTGGGACAAGAAGAAGACTCTATATTTTTTATTTATTTTTATTGTTTTGTGTGTGTGTGGTACGTGGGCCTCTCACTGTCGTGGCCTCTCCCGTTGCAGAGCACAGGCTCCGGACGCGCAGGCTCAGCGGCCATGGCTCACGGGCCTAGCAGCTCCTCGGCATGTGGGATCTTCCCGGACCGGGGCACAAACCCGTGTCCCCTGCGTCGGCAGGCGGACTCTCAACCACTGTGCCACCAGGGAAGCCCAAGGAGAAGACTCTAAATACCCTCCTGAGGTGGAGCCCAGCTCCCCGTCCTGAGATGTGGGCAGCCCAGGGACCCCTCCCAGAAGACAGGGTGGACAGGAGGTAGGGGAGTCACTTCCCACTGAGAAACCTGACCACACCCCTCACCGTGTGTCACATGCTGTGACACGTCATGTTGACCAATGTGATGTCATGAGAAGGTGCTTCACTTCTGGGCTCTTCCTCTCAAAAAGGCACTCAATCCCAGTGTAATCATGAGGAAAAACATCAGACAAACCCCACCTGAGGAGCATCCCACAGTGCACCTGAGCTGTTCTCAACACTGGCAAGTCACCAAAACAAGGAAAACCTAAGAAAGTGTCACAGCCAAGCGGAGCCTAAGGAGACAGTGTAACTGTGATGAGGTGTCCTGGGTGGGATCCCGGAGCAGGAGAGAAACATGAGGGAAAGCTCAGGAATCTGAATAAAGTGTGGACTTGGGTTAATAACAGTGTATCTATACTGGCTTATTAATTATAACAAATGCACCCCATTGCTGTAAGATGTTGATGTAAGGGAAAATGAATGTGGGGTCCATGGGAACCCTATGTACTGTCTTCACAATTTTTCTGTAAATCTAAATCATAAAATCTACTTACGCAGCTTGCTGAATTACGACGTCAGTTGAATCCATAGTCTTGCCAAGTTTATTGTTAAATGTTCAGCAGTGATTAGAAAAGATTGGGACCCAGAAGCTTGTCATGAGGACCCCTGGGTCACTCTGAGATCACTTGACACTGGACCATCCTTACTAGTCTTGAACCCGTTCCTATGCCGAGGTCAGGTCACAGCCCCAAGGTCCCTGAAGGCAGTTCCTGCAAGAACCCACTGCGCATATGCCCCAAACCTTTCCCAAGGGACCTGCAACCATTTGCTGGAGTAACTGAACTACAGGAACTAAATACTCAGCCTTTTGAACACTGGCTCTGAACTGACAATAATTCTGGGAGCCCAAGACATGCATGACCTTAGCCCATCAGTCAAGGAAAGAACTGGCAGTGGTCAGGTAATTGATGGAGAAGCAGCTCAGGGCTGACTCCTAGCAGTAAGCTGTCCATGGAGCCACACTTTGGTTATTTCCCTGGTCCGGCACAGCTTGTTGGGATAGATGTACTTGGTAACAGGCAAAATCCCCATATTAGTTCTCTGACCCATGGACAGGGGGACATTACAGTGATTCCATTATTCATTCGCAATGTGGTGGGAGGGGCTGAATGGAAACCCTGGCACTTCCTCTCCCATCCAGATAGTAATCGGAAGAAACGCCAGGTCCCTGGAAGGACTGCGGAAATTAGTGCCTCATCAAAGGCTTGAAAGCAGCAGCAGCAACGATGCCTAACGCCTCCCAACACACTTAATTCACGTATATAGCCCATGCAGACGCTGGACGGATCTTGAAGAAAGACCGTGCACCTCTGTAAACTCACTCAGATGGTCCATCCATCGCACCTGCTGCCCCGTGAGTCTTCACTGTACCTTTACTGGAGCAAACAGTCATAGCCCCTCACACTTGGGATGCCACTGTTGACCTGGTAATGTCTTTTTCTCCCCAGCAATTTGAAAGGATGACCAGAGCACGGTTTTACCTGGCAGGGCCGGTGGTGCACATTCACAGCCTCACCCCAGGACCGCATCCATTCTCTGTTCTCTGCCGTGACAGGACCAGAGATGTTCCCCCGCACAGAGCATCACACTGGCCCACCACACTGATGGCGTCATGCTGACTGCATCCGACCAGGAAGTGGGAAGAGCTCTAAATGCCTTAGGAAGATAGGCAATAAACCCCACAAGACCTCAGGGCCATGTCAGTGAAGTCTCTGGAGGCTCCAAGACGTTCCCGCCAAGGTGGAATACAGGACACTGTGCCTCACACCATCAGTTTGAAGGTGCTGCTTTCCTCTCCCGAGAGTGTTTCCTGCAAGGCTGCAGTGTCGGTGGGACCAGAAACGAGACAAGGGCACAGCAGGTCCAGGATGCAGCACTGGCTGCTCTGTCTCATGATCCTATGATGCGGATAATTCAACATCCTTGAGTGCTCATAGCCGTAGGGATGCTGCATGCGGTCTCTGGCAAACACCAACCGGAGAAGCACAGCGCAGCACTGCAGGATGTCGGAGCGGACCATCCCCCCTTCTGCAGGTAACTACTCTCCTTTTGTGAAATAGCTTCTGATCTTGCTGGGTAGACCTCACCATGAGACATCAGGTGATGCCTGACCCACCTGGCCGTAGGGCAGATCCTGGACAGGCAGCCAGCGCCAGCTAGGAATGCTGCGTAAGAGCCGCGCTCCGTCAGGTCTGGGGTTTGTGAGCGAGGGGGTGCGTTAGGGGATCAGACCCCCTTCTGCGCAGACTTTGGCCGCATGACCTCCTTGGTTCTGCCAATGGCACCCGGGGGCGTTCCTTACAACCCGCTGATGGAGGGGGACAAAAGCTGAGCCCGGTTTCCAGACGGGTCTGCATGATTTGCTGGTACCATCCACAAGCAGACAGAGCTACAGCCCCACTCAGGGTGGCCTCGGACACAGCGAAGGAACCTTCTCCAGGTGACAGAACTTCGAGCAGTATGTTTGGTCTGTATACGAGTGAGAGGCATCCACAGGTCCAGATCTACACTGAGTTACGGGCAGCTGCTACCAGATTGGCTGGATGGTCAGGGACTTGGAGGAACAGAACTGGAGGATTAGTGACCAGGAAGCCTGGGAAAGAGACATGTGGGTGGAACCTCTCAAAGGACACAGACTGTGAAGGATGCCCAGCAAAGGGCATCCACTGCAGAGGAGGCTCTTAACAACCAGGAAGAAAATCCCACCCTGCACATGTGAACCCATCAGCCCTGCTCCAGCCGCCCCTGTGCTGGCTTCAAGTGGCCAGGGTGGGGAGAAGGGACCAGCACTGCCTCCCCAACTTCGATCCAGCGTAATGAGCAAACAGCAGAGACCAGCCTGATTCCCAGCTAAGGCACCACCTCTGGGGCCCCGTTCTCGGGGGGTATAGCCACAGGGTGGGTATAGCTGTCAGTGGATATAGCCACTGAGTACAGCTTGGCCAGCTGAGTGTCTACACACACTTCACAGAAAACCCATTTGTGTTACAGAAGAGTTATAATTACAACGGAAGCAACGTCACACCTGTACATGAATACTTCAGAACATAAGATAAAGGCTTCCCTGGTGGCGCAGTAGTTAAGAATCTGCCTGCCAATGCAGGGGACACAAGTTCAAGCCCTGGTCCGGGAAGATCCCACATGCCGTGGAGCAACTAAGCCCGTGTGCCACAACTACTGAGCCTGCGCTCTAGAGCCCGTCAGCCACACAGCTACTGAGCCTGTGCTCTAGAGCCCGCGAGCTACAACTACTGAGCCTGTGTGCCACAACTACTGAAGCCCACATGCCTAGAGCCCATGCTCCACAGCAAGAGAAGCCACTGCAATGAGAAGCCTGCGCACCGCAACGAAGAGTAGCCCCTGCTCGCTGCAACTAGAGAAAGCCCACGCGCAGCAACGAAGACCCAATGCAGCCAAAAATAAGTAAAATTTTTTTAAAAAGAAAATAATTATTTTTAAAAACCACATTAAGATAAAAAGGATCTTGTGTAAAAGACTGATGAAGAATATCCACAAGAAGAATTACCCCAAGAAACACAGGGACTTTGAGACTAAAAGGCTTCTATTGCTTCAAGACAACCTGATCTCCCTGAGGGGGAGGGGCTCAAGGAAGACACGTGTGGTTTCAAAGAGGAGACAATAAATGTAACAGAAGCCATGAGCATCCGAGCTCAGAATAGGGTGGGATAGAGAATCATTGTGGAGATGACAGCCACATCTGAAAGAAAAGAAAACTAAACACAACTGGAAATGCCTTTAAAGACAGAGGGTTTGGGCTTGAGGAAATCACACAAAATCAAGTGAAAATAACTACAGTGTAAAAATAATTGAAAGAATGGTAGGGACAGAATTCAAACCAAGAAGATCTAACACATGCATAATTGATGTTCCCAAAGAGAACAAAACACACAGGACAGAAAAAATACTCTAGAATGTAACAAACACGTGTTCCTTCCCTTCAGCTTGAATCTGTAGTTCAAAGGAGTATGTGTCCTGGGGACATTCTCCTGTAGTTATTAAATTTCAAGGATATAAAAGTGATCATAGGAACCATCATTTAAACATTAGGAGACAGTAGCTGCAAGGTTCTGAGAACAAAAACGTATGACCCAAGGATTTTTCCAATCTATCTTTAAGAATAAAGGCAAAAGAAACTCTCTTGTATATGAGAGCTTACAGCATAGACAGGACCCACGATAGGAGAACAGCGGGAATCTTGGAGAGCCTGGGGCAGCTCTGGATCCCTGTGGTCCAGCATAATTGTTAATAGCACACATTTTTGCTCCCCAAAGTGGTCAAGTGTGAGAGGGTAAGGGTGCTATAAAGGAT
This sequence comes from Platanista minor, assembly GCA_004363435.1. Lineage (NCBI taxonomy): Eukaryota > Metazoa > Chordata > Mammalia > Artiodactyla > Platanistidae > Platanista > Platanista minor. Next base: position 16,396 of record RJWK010037579.1, on the reverse strand, counting down.
GTGATGGTATCAACTGATAAAATTGGAATATGGATGGTGCATTAGATAAACATATTGATGTAAATTTATGAAGTTGTGACCATGTGAGGTTGTGTAAGAGAATACCCTTGTTCTTAGGAAACACAGTGAAATTTTTCAAAGGGTCACCTTATGTGTAACTCACCCCAAAATTGTTCAGAAAGCTTAAGGGAGCATGTGAGAGAGATCAAATGATAAAGCAGACGGACTAAATAACAGGTGAATCTGGGTGAAGGGTGTATAGCTGTTCCTTGTGCTATTTTTATTTTTGCAACTTTTTCACAAGTTTGAAATTATTTCCAAATAAGAAGTCTAAAGAGAAGAAGTGCTCCAGGTTGGACAAAAAAGGATGTGGTCAGCCTGCCCATGAGCCCTCTTCACCTCCAGGGGACAAAATCCAGACAACAAAGGGCTGAAAGATGATAGAAGTCAAGGATGCGGAAGCCACGGCAAAAGCCTGGGTGAGCTTTCAGAGGATGTGTTACTGTCACGTTGGAGACCCCGTGTCAGGAGCAGAAGTTAAAGCTACAGATTTGATCATGTAAAAAAGATAAAATTAAATTAATAAACTTAAGGATGGTGGGCAGGGTTGGGAGTCAAGAAATAACTTCTAAACTTGAGGCACTTGGTTTAAGGAAACATAATGGCCCACCTTAGATTTTCACAATCATTTCAGGAGGAGCTCCTGGTGCCGTGGTCTCAGGAGATGATGAAAACTTTGTCCTATGTTGGTCATTCCTTCAGTTTTCACTTCGGTTTACTTTTGTTAAATGCAAACCCATGACAATCAATCCTTTTTCTTATAAATTATGATCCCACGATTTGTAATTTTATTCAAGTCTCACTCCATCCATGTGGAGAGTTGTCCTTTATCATACTGAACAAACTTTGAACAAAGCTGATTATCTGGAAAGGGAGCTCAGAACATGTTTTTAGTTTCCTCTATTACTCAACTTTTTAACAATGAGGGTACGCCTGTTGACTAAAAAAAAAAAGCACAACCTAAAAGTTGGGAGTTATGTTTTATTCATTGTAAAATCTGAGAACTCAAGCCCAGGGACACAGCGTCTCAGATAATGCTGAGAAAACTGTTCTGAAGAGGCAAGGGGTGGGGGAGCCAGGATGTATAGGAGTTTTAGTTTTTTTGTTTTTTTGTTTGCAACAAAAGACCAGGTAGAACATCAAAAGATTACTGTTAATAAAAGAAAACCAGATATCTCAAGTTAAGGACTTTAACCCTTTTCTCTGTATGGGAAGATGCAAGAGTGTGGGCTCACTGAAAGTATTCCTTTGATGTGCACCTCAGGTATCTGGGGCCAGCACCCTGTGCTTCTTATCCTGAGTCTCTTCTGGGGGCACTGTCACGGGTGGCCACAGCGGCTGACTGCTAGATGGGCTGGGCAGTGGGCAGCCCGTTTCTCTCCATCCTGGGTTCCCTCAGGGCTCACCATCCAGGTGGCTGTAATGTGATGGCTTGATGGCTGCAACGTCCTATTTTTACTGATACAGCAGGCAATATTTTAGTTCACACACCTTTCTTACCAAAACAGAACCATTATTCCAGTTTTGTAAGAGGAGAGGAAATGCATCCTAGGAGGTTTGGGAGGCCAGGCCATGGCCGAGCCTCTCTGATTCCAGCTCTTTCCTACACGGCTTGGAGGACGGAGGTCTCTGCATGTAGCCCCCTGGATTCCTGCCAAGGAGTAAGGGGGGGCCTGACCCATGACATTGAGCCACTCCAGGCCACCCACACTTAAACATGCCATTTCTCAGCCAAAGGACAGGCATGACTTTTACATCCTGGAATTACCGCATGTGAACAATGGGTTGTACTAATGTTTCAGCTCCGTGGAAGACAAGATGTGTGTTTTTTCTTGACACTGGAATTCTAAATACAGACCTTTGAACACCTTCTGTTATTATCAAATCAACACATTTCATGCAAAATGCCTCTGTGAGGGCTGCCCCTCATTCTTCAGAGACTTCACCCACTGGCGAAAAGCATGTTGTTTATAATTTTTAAAGAAGAATAGTTTTTAGAACAGTTTTAGGTTGACAGAAAAATTGAGATGACAGTACGGGGCGTCCTCATACAATCCACGCTTCCCTATTGTTAACATGTTACATTAGTGTAGTACTCCTGCTAAAATTAATGAACCAGTATGGATATATCAGTATTTACTAAAGTTCATACTTGATTAAGATTTCCTGAGTTCTCCCCTAAGGTCTTTTTCTGTCCCAGGATCCCATCCAGGATTCCACATAACATCTAGTCATCGAGTCTCCTCAGGCTCCTCTTGGCTGTGACAGCGTGAAATGGTGATAAAATAAGAAATGTATATTTAGTCCTTGTTCCTGGCTCCTGGCAGGGAGCTCCTAAAACCCTTAATTTCCTGAGTGCTGAGGTGGGAAGAGCATCTTTTGTTACTCATAATAAGCCCTTTCAACCACACCTGAGCTTATGCTAATGAGGTGACCCTTGCTGAGCCACTAGAAGGCTTCAGGATGGGGACTGGTGGCCAGAGGGACCAGCTGTGTGATCAGAGAGGGGGCGCTTCCAATCCCACCCCCACCTGAACACCATGGAGCCGATGGGGGCTGGGGATTGAGTTAATCACCAATGGTCAATGATTTAATCAATCATGCCTCTGTAAGGGGGCCTCTGTAAAAACCCTAAACAATGGGATTCAGAGAGTTTCCTGGTTGGTGATCACAACCATGTGCTGGGTTGGGGGGGGGGGGGCGGTGTTGCACCCCAGACTCTGAGGGGACAGAAACTCCCACACTCAGAATCCTTCCAGACCTCATCCTAGGCACCTCTTCATCTGGCTGTTCATTTGAATCCTTTGTAATATCCTGTATAATGAACTAGTAAATGAAAGTAAAATGTCTCTGAATCCTGTGAACTATTCTAGCGAATTATCCAACCCAAGTACGGAGTCGTAGGAGCCCCTGATGTGTGGCTGGTTGACCAGAAGTACAGGTGGCCTGGACTTGTGATTAGTCTGATGTCTGAATTGGGGGCAGTCTTGTGGGACTGAGCCCCTAACCTGTAGGGTCAGCACTAACTCCAGGGAGTGTCAAAACTGAATTAAATTGTAGGACACCCAGTTGATGTCCACAGAAAATTGGAGAATTGCTTGGTGTGGAAAACTCACACATTAAGTGTCAAAAGTGTTTTGAGTAGGTAAAAAAAATCACAGTGGTGGGAGAGAGTTGATCTCAGACTGTCTTTGTTTTTGATGACCTTGGCAGCCTGAGGAATACTGGTTCAGGTATTTTTTCAGTTGTTTCCAAATTCTATGGGAATGCGTCTGATTTTTTTTCATGGTTGACTGGTGTTACGGGTTTCGGGAAGATATCACAGAACTCTGGTGCCACGCTCATCACACACTGTCAAGTGTGCCTCCTGTTAACATGATGTGTCACTGTCAATGTTGACACTGATCACCGTCAGGCTGAGGGCTTCTCGTCAGGTTTCTCCTCCATAAAGTGACTCTTCTCACTTTCTGAATTGTCCTTTTTGGAAGGAAGTCTCTCTGCAGCCCACACTTAAAGAGCGGGGAGCTGTGTCCCTCCTCCTGAGGACAGAGCATCTACAGAAAAGTTGAAATTCCTCCTTGTTACCAAGGCTGTCACTCCAGAATCATGCCCCTACCCCTCCCTTGAATAGAAACCAATTACTCGTAATCTAAGTTTCAGGAGGAAGCTGCAAAGAGAAAAAAACAACTGGTTAGAGCCATCTAGGCCCAAAATGGCAGAAGACTAAACTTCCATTAGACTTGGAGCCTCATTATATGCTCATTATAATGCATTAGCTAAATGACACACTCACCAGCGCCATGACAGTTGGCCAGTTGCCATGGCAACAACCAGGAAAAGCCCATACAAGGACTGCAAAGGAGCGTTACATCAGTTCCGGGTCCAAACCACACCCCTGTTCTCAGATAACTCATGAATATTCCTCCCATTCTTTCCAATTCCCTCCCATTTACCTCATCCCTCCTATATATGTGGTGTCTCTGCACAAACTGGGTTGAGAAGTTGATTTGAGAACTAGGTTCCTGCTTCTCCATTCTTTGGCCATTGAATAAAGCTTGTGCCGTTCCAGTCTCAGCATCAGCTTCGTTACTGGCTGCGTGAATCCAATCAGAAAAAGAACCTCTCTGGCTGAGACAGGGGGTCTCCGTCTGAGCTAGGACCCCAGCATGGGTCCGGTCAACCAGCTGGGCAACATCTTCATGGGAGATTTGTCTCCTCCCCCATTTACTTATTCAATTATTTATCTTAATCAGTTTAGACCCATGGGTATTTATTTTATTCTTTGGATTATGATCCAGTGCTGTTTATTTTGTTGTCCAAATTTTTCCAGCCTTGGTCATTGGGAGTCCCTTCAGTTGGCCCCATGTCCCTTTAGCCTGCCCCCATCAATGTAGGGTGTGTTTGTTTTTTAAAGGGCTTCCTTACTACGAGTTCATCTTGTACATTTCTTGCCCCTAGTCCTAGAATCAGCCATTTCTCCATGGAAGCCTGTTCCTTTTTATTGGAGAACAGTATTAGAGGCTAAGATCTGGGCACGAGGTGTGCTCACCGCTTCTGGGATGTCATTGCTCCTAGGCCTTCTCAACTGACAGAACAGAGATATGCACATAGACTAATCCATATATATATATACACCTATCTATAAAGAAATCTGTATCTATATTATGCTAAACATGAGTTCATGCTGAGGTCCCCAACTCTAATCCACTATCACATGGATCGTCCTAGCCTCCTCCCTTTGTTTATCTGCAAATTCCCATCCAACAGTGAGAAGTCTGACTTGCCATCCATTTACTTAATGGTTCAATTGCAGCCTACAGATTGTGGCATCAGATTGTGAATCTGTACTTCCATGGAAAGCAACTTTATCAACCAGAGTACAGTGCTTGTGGACAGTTCCGTTTGCCTTTAGTCTTACAGACGCCACTCGTTTCCAAAGTTGCAAGTGTCAGCAACTTCTCCCACTCTCCTCCACTGAGGTTGTGTCACACATTTGTATTATGGTTAGATTCTCTCATCACAAGCTTCCCTCCTGGGAACGCTTGACCACCTAAATTCTTTATTTGCATACCCTAAGGGTCATTCTGGGCTGTAAAGTTCTATGGGTTTTGACTAGTGCATAATGTCAAATATCCATCACTACAGGATCCTATAGAATTGTTTCACTGCCTATGCTCCATCTGCATCCCTCCCTCCCGCCACGCACCTGGCAACCACTGATCTTTTTATTGTAGATTGGTGTTTTCCAGAATGTCATATCATTGGGAGTATATACCATGTAGCCTTTTCAGACTGGCTTTTTTCACTTAGCCATATGCATTTAAGGTTTCTCCATGTCTTTTCACTGCTTGACAACTATTTTTTTGCTGTTGCTGAATAATATTCCATTGTCTAGATGCACCACAATTGATCTATGTACCTTTTTTTTTTTTTTTGGCCATGCCACATGGCTTGTAGGATCTCAGTTCCCCGACCAGGGATTGAACCCAGGCCACAGCAGTGAAAGCCTGGAATCCTAACGCCTAGGCCACCAGGGAACTCCCTGATCTATGTATTATTTAAGGACACCTTCATTTCTTCCAGTTTGGGGACATTATGATGAAAACTGCTATAAACATTCAGGTGCAGGTTTTAGTATGAACATAAGTTTTCCAATCAGTTGAATAAATACCAAGGAATGCAACTGCTGGATTCTATGGTGAGAGTAAGTTCAGTTTTGTAAGAAACCACCAAATTGTCTTCAAAAGTGGCTGCACCATTTTGCATTCCCACCAGCAATGAATGAGAGTTCCTGTTGTTCCACATCCTCACCAGCATTTGGAGTTGCCAGTTTCTTTTTTTTTTAATTTTAGCCATTCTAATGGGCATATAGTGGTATCTCATTGTTCACTTTCATTTGCAGTTCCATAATAAGAGATGGATATGCTTTTCTGCTATCTCTATATCTTCTTTGCTAAGCTGTCTGTTTAGATCTTTTGCTCATTTTTTAATTGGGATGTTTGTTTTCTTGTTGCTGAGTATTAAGATTTCTTTATCTATTTTAGAGAGAAGCTGAGAGACTGAATATACAAATGGACAGGCCATATATGAAAATACAACTCTGACCCACAACCTGCAGCAATCAGCCCAGAAAACCAATCCATCATCTACAGTAACCAGCCCAGGGAGCCATCCTGCTGTAAGGACTTCTAGGAAGTCAGACATCTACCTCTAGCAACAGAAAGGAAACCAAGTAATAACCCTGATAACAATCAACCCCAAATGGCCAGGAATTTTTTAATAACTGAAATTTTTCCTAATTTCTTTTCCTGCTTCCAACTTAGGACCAAGCAGAGGAAACCAAATATGCTCCCCTAAACAATCACATAGAATGTCTTCCCCAGGCTCACAGCTCCATCAGAGAACCACTGAGCCCCCTTTTTTCCACAATAAATTTTTCCCAACTTCTCTCTGCCTTTGACCTTCTGTGAGACACCGTAATGGTTCCTGACTCCCTGATACAGCAGACTCTGAATAAATAGTCTTTGCCTCTTCTCAGTTGCTTGGTCTTCACTCATTTCCACAAAGTCCTTTATCAGATATGTGTTTTGTAAAGAATTTTTCCTCCGTCTGTGACTTGTTTGTTTATTCTCTTAACACTGTCTTTCACAGAGCAGAAGTTTTGAATTATACTGAAGTCTAACTTGTCAAAATTTTCCTTCATGGATCATGCTTTTGGTGTTTTATCCAAAAAAAATCATTGCCAAACCCAAGATCACTTAGTTTCTTCTATCTTATCTTCTAGAAGTTTTAAAGTTTTGTATTTTACATTTGGATCTATGACCCATTTTGAGTTAATTTTTGTGGAAGGTGTAAGATCTGTATCTAGACTCAGTTTTCTGTTTATCTGTTTGTTTGATTTTGACGCGTGAATGTACAGTAGCTACAACACCACTTGTTGAAAAGACTATTAACTTTCCATTTATTCATTTCTGCCCTTGTAAAAGATCAGTTGACTCTATTTGTGTGAGTCAATTTTTGAGATCTCTATTCTGTTCCATTTATACATTTTATACATTGTTGAATTTCATTAGCTAATATTTTGTCAGGGATTTTTACATCTAAGTTCATGAGAGTTATTGGTTTGTAGTTTTCCTTTCTTGTACTATCTTTATCTGGTGTTGGTATCAGGGTAATGCTGGCCTCAGAATGAATTGGGAAGCATTCCTTCTGCTTCTATTTTCTGAAAGAGAATGTAGAAAATTGGCACCATTTCTCCCTTTAATGTTTGGTAGAATTCACCAGTGAAGCCATCTGGGCCTGGTACCTTTTTGTTTTTTTGTTTTTTTTGGCTGCATTGGGTCTTCGTTGCTGTGCATGGGCTTTCTCTAGTTGTGGTGAGCGGAGGCTACTCTTCATTGTGGTGTGCTTGCTTCTCATTGCGGTGGCTTCTCTTGTTGTAGAGCATGGGCTGTAGATAAGCAGGCTTCAGTAGTTGGGGCACATGAGCTCAGTAGTTGTGGCACACAGGCCCTAGAGTGCAGGCTCAGTATTTGTGGCACACAGGCTTAGTTGCTCCATGGCATGTGGGATCTTCCCAGATCAGGGATCAAACCTGTGTCCCCTGAACTGGCAGCCGGATTCTTAACCACTGCAGCACCAGGGATGTCCCCGGGCCAGGTACTTTTTTTTTTCAGGTTATTAGTCATGGGTTCAGTTTCTTTAGGACTATTATCTATGTCTCCTTGAGTGAGTTTGAGTAGCTTTGTCTTTCGAGGAATTGGTCCATTTCATCTAGGTTATCAAATTTGTTGGCATAAGTTGTTCATAGTATTCTTCTATTATCCTTTTAATCTCTGTAGGCTCGGTAGTAAAGTCAGTCTGGCTCACGATCCATAGAATTAACACATTGAGACCCCACCTTGACCTGGGTCCAGGGACTGGGCATTGGCCTCAGGGGATTTGAGGCCATCTTTCCAAAGTTTGGCATGGGTTACTGGGATGTACTCTGACCTTGCTTTGTTGTTGAGTTCATTTTATTTCTGACTATAGCCTCCCTGTCCGGTATAAGCTTCTGGTATAAGGCTGTGTTAGAACTACCCTTCAGTTTCATGCAGATTAAGGTGGTAGACTGGAGTCCCAGTTGTTCTATTTTGAAGCAGAACTATTCTCAGGATCGGGGAGCACAGCCGGGAGCATAGAGATCTGGGTCACAGAGATGGTAGGGCTTCTCTGTGCCCCAGAGGAGGCAGCTGTGCTTTATTGAGGTTACTGGCTGATGCTGTGGGAGTAGAAGCATGGGAGACAAGCAGCCCCAACCGATGGGGAGTGACTGCAGCTTGGAGTAGTGGTTCTTTTTTTTTTTTTTTTTTTTTTCGCGGTACGCGGACCTCTCACTGTTGTGCCCTCTCCCGTTGCAGAGCACAGGCTCCGGACGCGCAGGCTCAGCGGCCATGGCTCACGGGCCCAGCTGCTCCGCGGCATGTAGGATCTTCCTGGACCGGGACACGAACCCGTGTCCCCTGCATCAGCAGGCGGACTCCCAACCACTGCGCCACCAGGGAAGCCCATGGAGTAGTGGTTCTTAAACTTGTCTGTATCCTGGAACTTAGGAAAAATACTGATGTCCAGGATCCATGCCAGAGATGCTCACTTAACTGGTTTGGGGTGCAGCCCACATTCAGGTACCTGCCCAAGCACAGGCATTGACTACATCTTGGAGTGTTTCACCCATATATGTCACCAAAAATTGGAAAGAAAAGGGATGAATGGGTTGGGGCTCCTTGGATGATCCCAACTCAGGAAGCCAAGGGGCTTCATTCACCATGTGACAATGCTGCTTCCTTCACCTGTGAAGTCATAAACCATCACCAGGAGAGCCTGGTGAGGTCATTGATATAAGTTACAACAAGCTAAAGAGAACAAAACCAGCCTGATGGCTCCCACTCAGCCAGCCATTAAACTTCTCACTGGAAATTAAAGGAAGCCTCTGCCTAAGGGCCCTGAATAAGGAAGAAGTCTTGGCTGTCGTCACTGTCAATCCCCTTGGACATAAAAGAAACATTAACTGCAGGAAGGAGAAGTGATGGCTGGGTTGTTTGCACAAGGCTTGACTGCCGGTACACCTCATTTTGCCTTTTCCTGCCTGGAGTCTACAGCTTGGCTTCAATCATGGGTAGATGTCAGAAGGAACCCAGAACAAGCTCTAGAATGCCTACGTGCAGCCAAGTAAACAGAAACACTCCTATGGGATTAAGAAAACAGAACAGAATGTATGGGCTTGTCTAACTAAAAAGTCTGGCAGTAGAGTGACTTCAGGCATGGCTGGATCCAGGCACTGCATGATTTGTCATCAATCTTCCCTCTACCTTTGCTTTTGACTGTCTTCTACATTGGCCACCTCCTCTCAAAGGCTTTCCATTCATGGCAGCAAATGGTTCCTGCGATTCCCAGACTCGAGTCTTCCCAGCTTGGAAATCCGAAGGGGAAGGAAATGTATAAACTGCTTCTTGCCTTTCAATGTCCATTTCCCCTTCTCTCATAGACTGGAACTTTGAGTGGGGCCCACATGACACCATTACCTACTGACTACCTACCTGGGACTGCTGGAAGCTTCCATGTGCTCCTCCACATCTGTTTGTTATACCTCTCCACACGGCTCTGTTCCCAGGGAGGCTGACCTGCATGAACAGTAGCTCAGGCTCCCTTGCCCTTTGCATTCTGGGTGGTGGTGGGGGGGGGTCTGGCCAATGAGAAGCTCTGGCAAGAACCTGTTGGTTGTGTTATTTATTCCCAGCTCTCTCTCGTCGGCATTGCCTCACGTTGGTTGTGTCATTCCTCCAGAGTTCACATCCTTTCACAGCAGCCCTCTCCTCTGACTTTCTCCTTCCCTGTTCTTCTTCCTCCCCTCACACTTCAGACTCAGGGGTGAAAACAGTCCTCAGTTGTTACTAGCCCTGGGCACAGCACTATCACGTGAGGCTCCCTGTAACCCACCCACAGTTAGAATATGCTCTTGGGTTCTTTCCTGAGCACTGATAGGTAGATGCACTAGGTTTGGTTATAAGACAAGGCTCTGGCCAATGGCATATGAACAGAAATGATGTGGGCGACTCCCAGGTCACACCCTGAAAGGAAGAAGTATGCCTCCCGCCATTTTTTCACGCCCTCACCGTCTGGAAATTGGATGAGGTGGTGAGCCATCTCAGACATGTGGACAATGACAACATCCTAAGGATGGTGGAACAAGAAGGTAAAGGGACCAGGGCTCCTGGACGCTCTGTGGAGCAAAGCCACCAAACCAAGTCAGACAAGCCCGCTGTTAAGGCATTGTAGCCAAGGTGATTTAGGGCCTCCGTCCCTGCAGCTGAACCCATATTCCAACCATACAGTGACGCTCTCTTTCTCAATCGTTCCTGTCAAAGTTCCAGAAGTTCTCTCTGGCCTTCGGCCACATTTCCAACCACAATCCAATCACTGTTGCCATGGAAATGAATGACCTTACTGATCCGCTGGGTCCACCCCTGAAGCTGGAGCCAGGACGAAACAGCCACCTGGCAAACATGGGCTGGGAGTGGGGGTTAGGTGATTCCCAAAGGGAACTTGGAAGCCTGTTACCAGAAGGGGGAAATTTTGCTGGGTAAGGAAAAGCAACTGCTCTCATTAAGAGTCACGTCCACAGTTACCATCTGTGAGCACCTTCTATGCACCGGGGTCCTTATATTCATGCTCTCATCCTTGCAGCCTGTAATTCTGAGCTCTTGTCATTCTGTGGGCAAATAGGGTTTAGTTGGACAGTTCTTGCTTGGGTCTTTTATGCAATTGCAGTAGAGGGTGAATGGGGCTCTGAAGGCTCAACTGGGATGGCCATCCAAGACGGCAAGAGTTGAAGCTGGCTATGATCTGGGAGTTCAGCTGGGACTGCTGACCAAAGGGTCCACAGGTAGCCTCCTGGCATGGTTTGGGCATCTCGCAGCAAGGGAGTCTCAGTGTAATCACATTTCTTACAGGGTGACCGGCTTACAAGAAGCAGGAAGAGGAAGCTACCAGGTGAGTTCTGAGAGGCCAGTTAAAGGTTATGCCAACAGCTAGCATAGTGTCACTTCTACCATATGCTTTTGAACAAAGCAGCCTCAGGGCCACCCAGTTTCAAAGGTGTTCCAAAATATACTTCATTTCTGCAGAGGAAGTGGCAAGCTCACATTGCAAAAGAGAATTGTAGGATGGGGAATATTTTTGCAGCTATCTTTGGAAACTACAACCTGACACAGCCTGCCCTCTGGGCACAACAATTCTTATCCCTCCCACATGCAAAATATGCTCACTCCTCACCCAAGAGCCCAAAGTCTCATCGCGTTACAGCATCAGCTCAGGATCCAAGATCTTATCATTAAATTAGGTCCAGGTGTGCCTGAGACTCCTCAGGTGCAGGCCCTCAAATATGGTTCCTCTTAGGAAGACCTGTATGAGACAAGTGATCTGTGATCCTACACCCAATATCAAATGGGGGTGTGGATAACTGCCACTGCACTACCAACCAAAAATGGGCCACCATAACTCTAAAGTCCAGCCAGTACATTGTACCAGTTCCTTGATTAGGACCTGTTCTGTTCCCTTTAAGTGATTCTCTGTGGTTCTGGTTTCATCTTTGAGCTCCATTAGGCTCCATTCTTTGAATCATTCTTCATTTTCCATAATAAATGACCCATATTTTCAGCTGAGAAGTTTCTTTCAGCCTACTTTCTGCCTTAGGAAGTTGGGGGCTCAAAGGTCTCTCTTGGTTTTAAACTCTGTTTCCTTTCCAAACCAAGCTAATATAATTTCTCTATAAACTTCGTGGGTTTCCTGTGTATCAACTTAGAGATACCCTTCTCTACCCTGGGTTGAGAAACAGATTGCTGTGAAACATCATCCCTAGCACTGTTTAAAATTCTGTTTATGGAAAAAGTCTATAGAAGTGGTTCTCAACTGGAGGTGACCTTGCTGCTTCCCAGGGAACATGGGGCAAAGTCTGGAAACATTTTTGGCTGTCACAAGTATGGGGGTGTTGTCCTCTAGCGAACAGAGGCCAGATAATTATGCTAAACATCCAACAGTGCACAAGACAGCTCCAAACAAAAATGAATTATCCAGCCCCGAATGTCAATAGAACCAAGGTCAGGAAACACTGGTCCTATAGAAATTGTCCTAAAATATTTCTAAAATCTCAAATAAGGGTCTTATGATCATATTCTTGTCTTCATTTTTATCCTGAGACAATATTCTTGCTGTTCTGGATTTGATATTTACCTTAAAGCAACTCTTTATTTTGACAGTATTTTGCTGTCTGGAGAGACTGAAAATAAGAAACAGTTTTATTTTCAAATCCAATAAGTCCTAACAATAGCATATGACCACTCACTTCATGAAACCCCTTTAAAAATTTTGTTTTATTGTGTGATACTAACATACAAAAGAATATTTGTAATACACATAAAAGTTACAGACCATGACAATAAACCATCATGAAATAAAAACCAACTTAAGAAATAAACGTGGACTTTTTTCCCCCCACTGGATGGATTGTTAAGATGTGCACCTGAAGCTGCCATCACACAGAACTTGCCAATGAAGCCATCCCCAAAGAGCCAAAGTTGACACATGTATTCTGGTGACATAATTTGAGAAATAAATTCATTACGGTGTGCTGTCAGCAAGATGTACAATGGAGTTTTCCACCATCATTCCCCACAGAACATCAATTCTGACAATCACCCATGGATGACAGTACCTTTGTGGGAGCCTGAGAATCAAGTGGAGAAGTTCCAGCACACTGTTGGAGAAAACAAAAGTACTATAATAGACACACTGAAGAAGGCGTGATTTTACCTGCATTGCCCCTCCCATAAGGCTGTATAGCTCAGTGCCGAGAGAGACCCCCTCAGCCAGTGATTTCTCCCACAGGGAAAAGTGAGAGCATGTGAATGAATGCCCAGCTTCCCCAGCTACGTAAGATGCTGCCCAAGGGGCCCACTACTTTCCTCATCCACCCAGAATACTGAGGTGACCTGCCAGGCTGAGGGGATATGGGAGGCTGGGAGCACAGCAGCCAGCACTCAGAGCTCATCAAATGGTCACAGATCACACTATCCACTTCACAGACTCCCTTAGGAAGCCTGCCCACAAGCCCCTGGAGACACCTTGTCTACAGAACTCCCCAATTGGCCCATGAGCACCCCCAATGTTGCACATACCTCACACACCCTCCTCCTCCATAGCAAGACACTTTAGTTGACAGACACTTAAGTTGTTTCCATATCTTGGCTGTTGTAAATAATGTGGCAATAAACATGGGAGTGCAAATATCACTTAGAGATACTGATTTTATTTACTTTAGGTATATACACAGAAATAGGATTGCTGGATCATATAAAAGTTCTATTTTGAATTTTTTGAGGAACCCACATACTGCTTTCCATAATGACTATACAAATTTATATTCCCACCACCAGTGCTCCAAGTTTCCCTCTTCTCCACATCCTCACCAACATCTGTTATTTCTTGTCTTTTTGATAATAGCTATCCTAACAGGTGTGAATTGAAATCGCACTGTGGTTTTTATTTGTATTTCCCTGATGATTAGTGATCTTGAGCACAAATAGCCAAATACCTGTTGGCTATTTGTATGCTTTCTTTGGAAAATTGTCTACTTAGGTCCTTTGCCCATTTAAAAATAGGATTTTTTTTCTATTGAGCTATAATAGTTTATTATATATTTAGGTATTAAGTTCCTATCAAAGATGTGGTTTGCAAATATTTTCTCCCATTCCATGGGTTCTTTGACCATTCCATGGGTCACATATTTGTGAATTTTCCAGCTTTCCTTTTGTTATTGATTTCTAGTTTCATGCCATTATTGTCAGAAAAGATACTTGATACGACCTCAATCTTCTTAAATTTGTTAAGACTTGCTTTATGACCTAACACATGATCTATCCCGGAGAATGGTAAGTGTACACCTGAGAACAATGTGTGTTCTCTTGCTGTTGGATAGAAAGTTCTGTATATGTCCATTAGGTCCACTGGCCTGAACTGTAGTTCAAGACCAATGTCTTGTTTTGATTTTCTGTCTGGATGATTTATCCATTGCTGAAAGTGGGATATTGAAGTTCCCTACTATTATTACATCGCCATCTATTTCTCCCTTCAGGTCTGTTAACATTTGCTTAGTATACTTAGGCACTCCAATGTTGGGTGCATATATATTTGCAATGGTTATATCCTTTTGATGACTTGAATGCTTTATCATTATATAATGACCTTCTTTTTCTCTTGTTACAGTTTTTTATTTAGTCTATTTTGTCTGAAATAGTATAGCTCTTTTTGGGTTTTCATTTCTATGGAAAATCTTTTTCCATCCCTTGCCTTTGAGCCTATGTGTGTCCTTGAAGCTGAATTGAGTCTCTTGTAGGTAGCATGTAGTTGGGTTTTTAGAAAATCCATTCACCTATTCTGTGCCTTTTGATTGTAGAATTTAATCCATTTACACTTAAAATAATTATTGATAGCAGTAAGGACTTGCTATTGCCATCTTGTTAATTGTTTTCTGACTGTTTTGAGTTCTTTATTCCTCTCTCACTGTTTTCCTTCATGATTTGATAATTTTCCACAGTGGCAAATTTTGATTCCTTTCTGTACCTTTTGTGTGTCTGCCATAGATTTTTGCTTTGCGGTTACCGTGAAGCTTACATAAAATATCTTACAGTTATTACAGTCTATTTTAAGCTGATAACAACTTAACTTCAACCATGTACAAAAACTCTACATTTTTATTCCCCACCACGTTTTATGTTTTTGAAGTCACAGTTTACATCTTTTAATATTGTGTATCCATTAACATATTATGGTAGCTATATTTATTTTTAATACTTTTGTCTTTCAACCCTTTTACTAGAGTTAAGTGATTTGCACACCACCTTTACAGTACTAGAATATTTTGAATTTGACTATATACTTATTTTACCAATGAGTTTTATACTTTCATATACTTTCATGTTACTAGTTAGTGTCCTTTCATTTTAACTTGTAGAACTCCCTTTAGCATTTCTTGTAAGGCAGGTCTAGTGGTATGGAACTCCCTCATCTTTTGTCAGGAAAAGTCGTTATTTCACCTTCAGTTCTGAAGGATAGCTTTGCTGGGTAAAGTATTCTTGGTTGGAAGTTTCTTTCCTTTCAGCACTTTGAATATACCACTCCACTCTCCTGGCCTACAAAGTTTCTGCTGAGAAATTCACTGATAGCATTATGGGGGTTCCCTTGTATGTAATGAGTTTCTTTTCTTTTGCTGCTTTCAAAATTCCTTGTATTTGAATTTTTTGACAGCTTTATTATAATGTGTTTCAGCAAAGTCTGCCCTGGGTTGAATCTCTTTGGGGACCTGTGAGCTTCATGTACCTAGATGTCCATGACCCTCCCTACATCTGGGAAGTTTTCAGCCATTATTACTTCAAATAAGCCTTCTGCCCTTTCTCTTTTCTTCCTCTGGGACTCCCATAATGTGTATATTGTTCATCTAATCATGTCCCATAATTCACATAGGTTTTCTTCCCTCTTTTTCATTCTCCCCCAACACCTGCAATTGGATAGTTACAAATGACCTCTCTTTGAGTTCGTAGATTCTTTCTTCTGCTTGGTCCAGTCTTCTGTTGATGTTCTCTATTGCATTTTTCATTTTATCCATTGTTTTCTTCAACTCCATAATTTGGGATTTTTTTTTAATAATTCCTATCTCTCTGTCCTCATTTTGTTCATATATTCTTTTCCTGATTTCTTTGAGTTATCTGTGTTCTCTGTAGCTCGCTGAGTTTCCCTAAAACAATTGTTTTGAATTCTTTGTCAGGCAATGAATAGATCTCCATTTTTGGGTGGTCAGCTGCTGGAAAATTATTGAGTTCCTTTCATGGTGTCATGTTTCCTTGTTTATTTCATGTTCCTTGAAGTCTTGTGTTGCTGACTTCACATCTGAAGAAACAGTCTTTACTGTCCTCCAGTCCTTACTGACTGGCTTTGGGAGAGAAATATCTTCACCAATCAGCTTGGCCAGGGATTCTGAGGCTTTCCATTCCTTTGAATTCACCCACTCCACACTTCTTTTTCCCTGTTGGAAGGAATTCTTAAGATTGTATGACTTCTTTTGATTCTGCAAAGCCAGGCTAGGTGCTGAGAGCCTTCTGTTTGTTTACCCTAGTGTGATGCTCTGAAATGTTCATGTTTGTGTGCCTTCTCCTAATCCCACAGAATTGGGCTGGTTTTCTGTGCATATATATATATATATATATATATATATATATATATATATATATATATATATATATATATA
>RJWK010037578.1:6328-21308 GCA_004363435.1 Platanista minor | reverse complement strand
TATACATATATCCCCATATCTCCTCCCTCTTGCGTCTCCCTCCCACCCTCCCTATCCCACCCCTCTAGGTGGTCACAAAGCACTGAGCTGATCTCCCTGTGCTATGCAGCTGCTTCCCACTAGCTATCTATTTTACGTTTGGTAGTGTATATATGTCAGTGCTACTCTCTCACTTCATCCCAGCTTACCCTTCCCCCTTCCCGTCTCCTCAAGTCCATTCTCTACATCTGTGTCTTTATTCCTGTCCTGCCTCTAGGTTCATCAGAACCATTTTTTTTTTAAGATTCCATATATATATGTTAGCATATGGTATTTGTTTTTCTCTTTCTGACTTACTTCATTCTGTTTGACAGACTCCAGGTCCATCCACCTCACTACAAATAACTCAATTTCGTTTCTTTCTATGGCTGAGTAATATTCCATGGTATATATGTGCCACATCTTCTTTGTCCATTCATCTGTTGATGGATACTTAGGTTGCTTCCATGTCCTGGCTACTGTAAGTAGTGCTGCTGTGAACATTGTGGTATATGTTGCTTTTTGAATTATGGTTTTCTCAGGGTATATGCCCAGGAGTAGTATTGCTGGGTCATATGGTAGTTCTATTTTTAGTTTCTTAAGGAATCTCCATACTGTTCTCCATAGTGGCTGCATCAATTTACATTCCCACCAAGAGTGCAAGAGGGTTCCCTTTTCTCCACACCCTCTCCAGCAATTATTGTTTGTAGATTTTTTGATGATGGACATTCTGACCAGTGTGAGGTGATACCTCATTATGGTTTTGACTTGCATTTCTCTAATGATTAGTGATGTTGAGCATCCTTTCATGTGTTTGTTGGCCAATCTGTATATCTTCCTTGGAGAAATGTCTATTTAGGTCTTCTGCCCATTTCTGGATTGGGTTGTTTGTTTTTTTCTTGATATTGAGCTGCATGAGCTGCTTGTATATTTTGGAGATTAATCCTTTGTCAGTTGCTTCATTTGCAAATATTTTCTCCCATTCTGAAGGCTGCCTTTTCGTCTTGCTTATGGTCTCCTTTGCTGTGCAAAAGCTTTTAAGTTTCATTAGGTCCTATTTGTTTATTTTTGGTTTTATTTCCATTTCTCTAGGAGGTGGGTCAAAAAGGATCTTGCTGTGATTTATGTCATAAAGTGTTCTGCCTATGTTTTCCTCTAAGAGTTTTATAGTGTCTTGCCTTACACTTAGGTCTTTAATCCATTTTGAGTTTATTTTTGTGTATGGTGTTAGGGAGTGTTCTAATTTCATTCTTTTACATGTAGCTGTCCAGTTTTCCCAGCACCACTTATTGAAGAGGCTGTCCTTTCTCCACTGTACATTCTTGCCTCCTTTATCAAAGATAAGGTGACCATATGTGCATGGGTTTATCTCTGGGCTTTCTATCCTATTCCACTGAGCTATATTTCTGCTTTTGTGCCATTACCATACTGTCTTGATTACTGTAGCTTCGTAGTATAGTCTGAAGTCAGGGAGCCTGATTCCTCCAGCTCCATTTTTCTTTCTCAAGGTTGCTTTGGCTATTCGGGGTCTTTTGTGTTTCCATACAAATTGTGAAAATTGTGAAATTTTTTGCTCTAGTTCTGTGAAAAATGCCATTGGTAGCTTGATAGGGATTGCATTGCATTCTTAGCTTTCTATAATTATCTTCAAAACACTAGCTTGGGGGCTTTCCTGGTGGCGCAGTGGTTGAGAGTCCGCCTGCCGATGCAGGGGACACGGATTCGTGCCCCGGTCTGAGAAGATCCCACATGCCATGGAGCGGCTGGGCCCGTGAGCCATGGCCACTGAGCCTGCACGTCTGGAGCCTGTGCTCTGCAACAAGAAAGGCCGCGACAGTGAGAGGCCCACGCACCGCGGTGAAGAGTGGCCCCCACTCCCCGCAACTAGAGAAAGCCCTTGCTCGGAAACGAAGACCGAACACAGCCAAAAATAAATAAATAAAATTTTTTAAAAAAACCATACATCTTTAAGTTGAACAAAACAAAACAAAACACTAGCTCATTTTTATGTCCTTTAAGGGAAAAAAAGGAATATGAGAAAGGGATATTGCAGAAATCAAACCCTGGAAACTTCCCTCAGCGATTAATTCTGAAGGAAGGTCTCAGTACTCAAGGCTGACTGTTTTTTTTAAGTAGACCAGATGAGGCACTGGGCTGACTTTGCCATTTCAAATTTTTTTTTTTTAACTTTTCTATTTCCTTTTACACCTAAATTAGATTAATTGTTGCAATTTCTTTTTAAAAACAGATTAATAGAGCACCTACAATGAGTACTAACAGGTACTTTGCATATTTGTAGAAAAGATACATTTCTTTTCCTCACCTGAGAAATCCCTCTCAGGGATATTTTGATGGAAAGGAAAAAGGTGAAAAAAGCCTTTCACATTATTTCAAAGCCTTGTCACACGAGGCCAAGACAAGCCCATATGTGGCTCTCCTGCAGGCTTGTGCGTGGGGATGGGCTAACAGGCCTGAGGAAGGGTGGAATGAATCCCCATGCCTGGCTGAAGAGGGAGCCTTTAATCTCTAGGCCCACGGAACAACCAGAAAACCCAAATTTCTCATTTCTCCTCTTTCTTGCTTCCTCTCCTTCATGAGGGGAGACTGTTGAAGTCCCTGGCAACCCCAGAAGCAGGACATTGGGTCATTGGACACGGAAGCATTTCCCACTCACACAGTCCCCAGGGCTGGGTCTGCCAGTTTCTGGTTATTTGGGGGGAAAAGGCACAAATTAACTCTCAGACCTCAGCACCCAAATATATGACTCATAGGCAGCCTGCTACATAAAGGACACAAAATGAGGAAATGCAGAGCAAAGTGTCAGAGACGTTTCTGGAACAAAATCCTTCCTAATCCGGATTTTCAATTTCTGGGGAAAATCTCTTTCTGCAGTGGAAACCCCCTAGCAGAGAAGGAGGCATGGAAGGGTTCATGGCCCCGGGTGGGTCAGAATCAAGTACCAAAGGGCTACAAAGGAATATCCCCTTTTCTGTGTTTATGAAGATTCACTGAAAAGTCCCTTTGAGGAAGTCATTCTGCCTCTCATAGCTCAGAGAAGCAGAAAAGCTCCCATGGGCCTTCTATAAGTTTTCTTCTAGTACTTCTACTTGGAGGTAATGGTTGAAGATATAGCCACCACAGTGATTTCTGTTAGTTCCAGGAGTTCCTTCTTTTCAGGCTGTAGATTTGACAACCAGCAATTGCAAGAACCTAAATGAGTACAGCTCTCACAGCACTTGTATTTCCCTATGCTCTAATAAAACAAAGCTCCTCACCAGTTTGACATACAAGGGGCTCCCTCTCCTGCCTCCACTCTCACTCGTAATGAAAGGATCGCTCCTTTAGGGCTTTACAGCTTTCAAAACACTTTCACTTGTTCAAGTCTTATGCCATGGGGGGCGTCGGGACCTCCTGATGCTATTCCTCCCCCCAGCCCAATGCCAAACAAGATGCCGAGTTCAGTGCTAGAATAACCATACTTTATATTGATAGATCTTCTTAGTTTTCAAAACACTTTCTCAATATGGTATCTCATCTGAGCATACTAGTTCTCCTTTGAGATTAACAGGGTGGAAACCTACATCTCATACTAAGGATAGAGGAAACTGAAGCTCAGAGCACTGAATGATTTTCCCAGGCCCCACTGCCTTGGACCAGGAGATCACATCAGAACTCCAACTCCACCCACCACTAATAGTATACCAGTGACAGCTAAAGTTTACGGAGCATCTTTCGTAGTCCAAGCAGTACTAAGCATCTCATAGGCATTTCAGCCAGAAAGTGGAAAGGAAGGCAGTGACCTTCACTCACTGCTGGATTCCCTAGGACATCAATCAAAATGCACTTTTTAGGGCTTCCCTGGTGGCACAGTGGTTGAGAGTCCGCCTGCCGATGCAGGGGACGCGGATTCGTGCCCCGGTCCGGGAGGATCCCACATGCTGTGGAGCAGATGGGCCCGTGAGCCATGGCCGCTGGGCCTGCGCGTCCGGAGCCTGTGAGAGGCCCGCGTACCACAAAAAAAAAAAAAAAAAAAAAAAAAAAAAAAAAAAAAAAAAAAAAAAAAAAAAAAAAAAAAAAAAAAAAAAAAAAAAAAAAAAAAAAAAAAAAAAAAGCACTTTTTAGGCATCAACCTGGGCCCAGCAAATCAGGAGCTTTAGAAATACAGAATATAGGGAATTCCCTGGAGGTCCAGTTGTTAGGACTCGGTGCTCTCACTACCAGGGGCCGGGGTTCAATACCTAGTCAGGGAGCTAAGATCCCACAAGCTGTGTGGTGCAGCCAAAAAAAAAAAAAAAAACAGAACATAGGAGATAGTCGCCTTTATGGCACTCATGGTAGAGTCAGTGAGACAAGATAAGATCCTTTGAGACAGAAAACAGCACAATCTAATCCATATTTATGGCCTAAATTGGTAAGCCGACTAAAATCTCAAAGTTACAGTAGCTCAAAGGAGAACTAAGATGGAAGATTTAGAGCTGCACTATTCAGTCTGGTAGCCACTAGCTACATGCTACTACTGAGCGCTTAAAATGTAGCTGGTCCAAACTGAGATGTACTATAAATTCAATCTGCACTCTGGATTTTAAAAATTTAGTACCAAAAAAATTATTGTAAATATATCGCATTAATAAATTTTAGGATTACACATTAACATAATGTATAATGTTTTGTGTATGTTGGGTTAAATAAATTAGTAAAATTAATTTCACTTTTTTAATGTGACTACTAGAAAATTTTAAATTACATATGAGACGTGCATTATATTCTCTTTTTTTAATTCAAGTATAGTTGATTTACAACATTCTGTTAGTTTCTGGTGTACAGCAAAAAGATACAGTTATACATTATATATACATATTCTTTTCCATTATAGGTTATTACAAGATATTGAATATAATGCTGTACAGTAGGGCCCTGTTTATCTATTTTATATATAGTAGTTTGTATCTGCTAATCCCAAACTCCAAATTTATCCCTCCCATAAGTTTGTTTTCTAGTCTGTGAGTCTGTTTCTGTTCTGTAACATTGTGTCATATTTTAGATTCTATATATAAGAGATATCATATGATATTTGTCTTTCTCTCTGACTTACTTCACTTAGTATGATCATCTCTAGGTCTATCCATGTTGCTGCAAACGGCATTATTTTATTCTTTTCATGGCTGAGTAGTATTCCATTGTGTGTGTATACATACACACACACACACACACACACACACACACTGGAATATATATATATACACCACATCTTCTTTATCCATTCATCTAAAAGTCGATGGACATTTAGGTTCCGTGCCTTGGCTATTGTAAACAGTGCTGCTATGAATATTGAGGTGCCTGTATCTTTTTTTTTAGTTAATCTATTTATCTTTTTTTAAATTTATTTTTGGCTGTGTTGGGTCTTCGTTGCTGTGCGTGGGCTTTCTCTAGTTGCGGCGAGCAGGGGCTACTCTTCATTGTGGTGCGTATGCTTCTCATTGAGGTGGCTTCTCTTGTTGTGGAGCACGGGCTCTAGGCACTTGGGCTTCAGAAGTTGTGGCATGTGAGCTCAGTAGTTGTGGCTCACAGGCTCTAGCCGCAAGCTCAGTAGTTGTGACGCATGGGCTTAGTTGCTCCACAGCATGTGAGATCTTCCCGGACCAGGGATCAAACCCGTGTCCCCTACATTGGTAGATGGATTCTTAACCACTGCACCACCACTGGAGTCCCGCCTGTATCTTTTTTTTTTTTTTTTTAAGATGTTGGGGGTAGGAGTTTATTAATTTATTTATTTTTGCTGTGTTGGGTCTTCATTTCTGTGCAAGGGCTTTCTCTAGTTGTGGCAAGCGGGGGCCACTCTTCATCGCGGTGCGTGGGCCTCTCACTATTGCGGCCTCTCTTGTTGCAGAGCACAGGCTCCAGATTCGCAGGCTCAGTAGTTGTGGCTCACGGGCCTAGTTGCTCCGCAGCATGTGGGATCCTCCCAGACCAGGGCTCGAACCCGTGTCCCCTGCATTAGCAGGCAGATTCTCAACCACTGCGCCACCAGGGAAGCCCACGCCTGTATCTTTTTGAATCAGAGTTTTCTCTGGATATATGCCCAGGTCCCATTTGTTTATTTTTGCTTTTATTTCTATTGCCTTGGGAGACTGACCTAAGAAAACATTGCTACAATTTTTGTCAGAGAGTGTTTTGCCTATGTTCTCTTCCAGGAGTTTTATGGTGTTCTGTCTATATTTAAGTCTTTAAGCCATTTTGAGTTTATTTTTGTGTGTGGTGTGAGGGAGTGTTTTAACTTCATTGGTTTACATGAGGCTGTCCAGATTTCCCAGCACCACTTGATGAAGAGACTGTCTTTTCTCCATTGTATTGAATATATTCTTGCCTCCTTTGTTGAAAGTTAATTGACTGTAGGTGTGTGGGTTTACTTCCAAGCTCTCTCTTCTGATCCATATGTCTGTTTTTGTGCCAATACCACGCTGATTTGATTACTGTAGCTTAGTAGTATTGTCTGAAGTCTGGGAGTGTTATGCCTCCAGCTTTGGGGTTTTTTTCCTCAGGATTGCTTTGGCAATTCTAGGTCTTTTTTGATTCCATATACATTTTAGGATTATTTGTTCTAGTTCTGTTGAAAATGTCATGGGTAATTTGATAGGGATCACATTAAATCTGTAGATTGCTTTGGGTAGTATGGCCATTTTAATGATATTAATTCTTCCAATCCAAGAGCAGGGTATATCTTTCCATTTCTTTAAATCATCTTCAATTTCCTTTATCAGTGTTTTATAGTTCTCAGCATATAAGTCTTTCACCTCCTTGGTCAGGCTTATTCCTAAGTATTTTATTCTTTTTGATACGATTTTAAAAAAGGATTGCTTTTACACTTTCTGTTTCTGATATTTCATTGTTCGTGTAAAGAAATGCAACAGATTTCTGTGTGCTAATCTTGCATTCTGCTACCTTACTGAATTCGTTTATCAGTTCTACTAGTTTTTGTGTGGAGCTTCACATTATATTCTATGGGACAGTGCTGGTTTCAAATAATGATTAGTCATCATGTTTTTGATGCCTAACTAAATGCTAAGCACTTTATGTGCATTCCTTATTTAATCTTTTCATCATCTCCACAATTTCATTGCTATTCTATTGAATATTTTACAGATGAGGAAGCCATGGCTTAAAGGAGTTAAGTATATAACTATGAAAAAGGGTAAGTTAAAACTAAATGTGGGACTTCCCTGCTGGTCCAGTGGCTAAGACTCTGAGCTCCCAATGCAGGGGCCCAACTTCGATCCCTGGTCAAGAAATTAGATCCTGCATGCAGCAACTGCTGCAACTAAAGATCCCACATGGCGCAACAAAGATCCTGCATGCCGCAACTAAGACCCGGCGCAGCCAAATAAATAAATTAAATAAATAAATATTAAAAACAACAAAACAAAACAAAAAAACTAAATGTATTTCAATGGAAAGTGTCCACAATAAATTGTGTTTGTTTTTTTTTAAACAGTGATCAACCATTATCAGAAAAATAAAATATGCTTATATCATTTATTTTAAATAAGACATTAAGTGACTTGCCCATGGCCATCTAATTGCAGGGCCAGGACTTGAATCCTGGGCCTGGGATGACTCCAAGTTCATGCTCTTATCCCCATGAGAACCCATAGAGGTAAAAAGGCTTTGGAGGACATAGTAGCTAAACTCCCACTCATGACAGGTCTTCTCTCTGTAATATTCCTGGAAAGAAGCTAACTAGCGCCTGCTTGAATACCTATAGTAATGGGGAGTTCATTACCTTGCTAGGCAGCATGCCCCATTGTTGGCTACATGGTTATTAAGATTTTCCTCCATTAAATGAGGAGGAATCTGTTCATCCTAAGTTCTGTCCTTGAGTTTGGCATCCTCTTAGTGGAGGTGGCCTCCTTGAGCTAGGCTGAAAGGATGGGCTGGTTTGCACTGGTCTCTAAGGAGAGACCTCAGGAAAGGGTCCAGCAGGTTACCCACTGCTTCACAGGGAAGGGAGCCCAAATCTGGCTACACCCCTCCTCACACCTCCGAGGCCCAGCATTTCCTGCAGACTGACCCAGGTAAAACTTGCCTGCTTGGTGTGCACCGCCTCCCTGATGTGGGACCACAGATGCAGCGAACACCTGAATTTCCATTCACGGTAAAACCTCCATCCGCTGAAAGGATAATCATCTGCCTGCTGCTCTGACAGGTTCTCATCGGGTGAGGGCTGAACACTGGGTCTTTAGAAAAGTCACAAGAAACGGCAAGCTCCTGGCCCGGCTTTGGCAGCTTCCTTCAGCTACTCTAAAGGGAAGAAAAGAAATTGCTGGGGTAGAGGTTGGGGGTGGGAGTAGGCATAGAGGGGAAAGAAGAAGAAAAATTTGGGATGCTAATGAATTCCTTGTGATCTCACTTTTCTTCTTCCAGCACAGGTCCCTCTGCAAAAATTGATGGGGCTGCTTTGCCAGCCAGAGCCTGAAAATGTGCCCAGGTAGATAGAACCCCAAGTCCCAGGACAGCCTGTGAAATGCTGGCTGCCTACAAACATATAAAAGGGCAGGACAGAAAACAAGAGGAGGGATCTGCAACTGACAGCGCCTCCTTGACATTGTACTTCAGGGCTCTGCTTTCCCTGTCTGACCCCTCCCAGGGGCAGCAGGGCTGTGAACCCAGGAACACTGATAGCCAAGAGAAGTGGCATCACCAAACCCTACCACTGCCTCTTGCCTCCTCTCACTGCCACTTTCAACATCAAAAAATAATAAACTGGGCTTCCCTTGTGGCACAGTGGTTGGGGGTCTGTCTGCCGTTGCAGGGGACACGGGTTCATGACCCGGTCCGGGAGGATCCCACGTGCTGCTGGGAGCGGCTGGGCCCGTGGGCCATGGCCGCTGGGCCTGCGTGTCCGGAGCCTGTGCTCCACAGCGGGAGGGGCCACAGCAGTGAGGGGCCCGCGTACCGAAAAAAAAAAAAAAATAATAAACTACTATGTTGTACACCTGAAACTAATATAATATTGTAAATCAACGGTGCTTCAATTTAGAAAAATATATAAAAAATAAAAGAAATGCCCTCCAGGAATTTTAGTGAGGGGTCTGAAGCCTATTATTTGATCCCCAGTTCCATTCCATCTGCCAAAGCTGTGTCAGGCCCCACGGTCATGACAGCAGGCCAGCCTTCTGCCAGCAACCACACCATGATTACAGGTTGTTCCTAAGAGCTGGTATAACTAGCAGGGTTTGGCTCAAGGAAACTCATAGTAGCATTATTGATTGCCAGTCGTGTTCTAGGCTTTACCCTAAGTGCTTTATATACTTGCAACAAATTTGTGAGCCAGGAATTATTCTTTTCAACATTTTAGGAATGGGGAAACTGGGCTCAGAAGAATTAAATGACAAGATTGCCAGCCAAAAAATAGCAGGAAGGGATTTGAACCCAAATCTGTCCTGCTCTTAAAATCTGTGCTTTAAAAAAACAAAGCAAATAAAATTAAAAAAACAGAACAAGGGACTTCCTTGGTGGTCCAGCAGTTAAGTCTCTGTGCTTGCACTGCAGGGGGCATGGGTTCGATTCCTGGTCGGGAAACTAAGATATCGCGTGCCACGTGGCACAAGACCACCACAAACTAGTACCATGAATCGTCACCAAGTTATAATGACCGTCAACACAGGGCTTTCCTTGTTGCAGCTCTATGCCCATGCGTTCTCCTTCTTTGGGTTACTTTGAAGCAAACCTAAGTTTTGTCATTTCATCTGTGAATAGTTCAGCCTGTGCCTCTAAAGGAGAGGGGTGCTCAAAATCTGTGCTCTTGACCACCTCAAAATAACGACCCTGGGTGAGAGATTACCAAGAAAGTACCCAGAAAGCTTGTAAGGTTTCCTTCACAGCCAGAGGGGAATGAAGCATTCCCCAGCTGCCTTCAGCCTTTCCGAATAATGTGGGAAGGGTACAGTCATTACCTACTAAGTCCAGGAATACCCATCTGGCAGCCCAGCATCATGGGGACCTGGTCACCTGGCCACGTGGACAACATTCCTGCCTGTTACCCCTGAGTAAAGTTTATCTGCTGGAAAACGTTACCTAACCAGTTCTTTCCAGCTGCACTATCTCAGAACTTGTTACCTTGTTGGCTGTCATGTGCCCATGGAATAACGTTAACATTTACTTGACACACCTACTATGGGTCAAACACTTACGGGTTTCTGTATGTGTCAGGAAACAAACGCTTGATTTTTAAAAAATTTTTAGCTGATTTTTGTTGTTCAAATTTCCATTTGGTTCAGAATTCCAAATTCTAGAATATTATGGGAAGGACTCTATATAATCCTTCAGGGGCTGAATCCATCAATCAGCAGCATTTCTTGAGAACATGCACACTTGTATAAGTCACCCTGTGAGTCACCCTGGAGCATACCAACTATAGAATATAGTTCCTGCCTTATACTACAGTGGAACACATTTCTCTGTATTCAAGTCTACAAATAGTAATCTCCTTCTGTGCCACAGGGCTTGCAATCCCCAACCTAAGGAGCTTGGAAGTATAGTAGGATAAGACAAAGTACACAAACAAGTAGATCTATAAACCGGAAAACAACAACTGGCACAGCAGATGTAAAAATAACACGTCCTGGGAGTCAAAAAGAACTAGCAGTTATGCGTGACTGGGAGAAATCGGGAAAGCTTTGGAGGGGAGGTGTAAACAGATTGTTTCCCAGGTATTGGTGCAGTTTGCTCTACAAGCCACGTGCCCTAGACTCTAGAGACCACACACTGTGTTTTACTCTCCAGTTCTTCCTCACCATGCATGACACTGGAGATGGCCCTTACTGAGTGTAGCTGGCTTTGGTCCCATCTGCATTCTTCTTCCATGAGTCCAAGGTGTGCATGACTGCTCTGGGCTGTCTGCCTCTTCCCATCAAACCCTGGTTGCTGCTACTGCTGGCTCTCCGGGTTTGCTTGTTAACCCCAGAAGCCTGGGTGATACTGCATCTCTCTGTGTCTCCAGCAGATGGGTTTGCTCATTGAATATTCGGTTTTCTGGGCGTCATGAGGATGACAAGGGGGTTTGAGGCACCACTGGAGGAAAGAGTTATACCTTCTAGGGTTGGCCTGAAAACAGACCCATCATTAAGGTTTTTACAGGCAGAGGTGATGGGAGAGAGAACTATAAGAAGAAAGGCAGAGGCAGGAATAGAGTGTTTTCAGAGAACTCCAACTGGAGGATGGGCTTTGGTGGAAGGCAAAATGGGGAGAACCGTGGAGGTTCATCTGGAGAAGCAGGCTGGGGCATTTTGTGAAAACCCATAAGAACATGCTGAGGACTTAACACGGGCAATGAAGAGCTAATAAAGGGACCTGGCAGAACTGTCACTGTACCTTAGGAATGTCAGTCAGGCAGAGCAAGTGACATGGATTGGAATGGAAGGAAAAAATAAAGGCCAGGAGACCAGCTAGAAGGCCCAGGGTGTACGTTCTTTGCAATTATCTGCTTACTTACCTGTGACCCCCCACTGGAAAGTGGGCCTCTTGAAATAAGCCTTTCTACTTGCCCTAAACATCTTGGGGAATGGGCCTGCACTGCATTAATTTTTTGTCTCCCTAGTGCCTGACATTAGTAAGTGTTCAATAAATATTAGTGCCTGGCACATAGTAGGTATTCTATAAATATTTGTGAAAAGAAAGAAAAAGATAGGGAGAGAGGGAAGAAGGGAAGGAAGGAAGAAAGAAAAAAAGCCACACCTGTGATAAGCTATGGAGATGGTTTAGGGGTGAGGTAATGAGGCCTTTCTGTAGGGGTGGAGGTAGTAAAAATGGTAAGGTCGGGGAGCCACAGATAGTAAGAGCATCCGTAGAACTTGGTAAGTGACTGGATGTGGGAGTGGAGCAAGGGCAAGTAATCTAGGGTGATCAGGAGAATGGTAGGACCATTACTAGAAATAAGACAAACAGGGGAGAAGCAGGTCAGTGGGAAAAGGCAGTATTGTTACCTGAAAACTGTGCTCTCCTCTTAGTGGGTATCGAGCCAAAAGACACAACTAAGCCAAAGAGCAGGAGAAGGAGGGTTTATTACTTGCAGCAAGTAAGGAGGACACCAGGGATCTTTCCCAAAACAGTGTCTCCTCAATCAGCAAAATCGGGTAAGAGTTTAAGCTAAGGCAGGGTACATGCATATTCATGAAGGGGCTTGGGCAGTAGGCAGAGCCCAAGGTTTAGTTGATGGAAGTCACGAGGGTCAGAAAACATCCACATCTTCATCCCTTAGGTTCCAGTTGATCTGGTGGTTGAGCGTTTCAAGCTAATCTTTACCATCGGGAACAGGACTGGGAGTCTTTACAACTAACATATCATCTTTGCTATTGTTACTTCTCTTGCCTGATAACAGGCAGTGTTCCTGCATTCTTTGTTCACTTAAGATAATTAAATACTGAGACCCTGAAGGGTAAGCTGGGATGAAGTGAGAGAGTGGCATGGACATATATACACTACCAAACATAAAAGAGATGGCTGTGGGAAGCAGCCGCATAGCACAGGGAGATCAGCTCGGTGCTTTGTGACCACCTAGAGGGGTGGGATAGGGAGGGTGGGAGGGAGACGCAAGAGGGAGGAGATATGGGGATATATGTATATGCACAGCTGACTCACTTTGTTATAAAGCAGAAACTAACACACCCTTGTAAAGCAATTATACTCCAATAAAGATTTAAAAAAAAAAATACGGAGACCTGTTCAAGGACAAGCATTGTGCAGGCTTAGATCACAAAATGGATTAGGCCAAAAATGGCTTCTTTTATGTCAACAAACCCATGCCTGGTTCTCTTCATCTGGGGACCACTTACCCCATCTTCTTACAGGATAATTTTCATTTTGGACATTTGGAGTTTCAGGTCCCAGCAAGTCCACCCAAAGTAGTATCCAGTACACATGGAGCGAAGGTTCAGGAAGGAGCTTGGCTCTAAAAGTACAGACTGGCAGGCATCTGCAAAGAGGTTCTAGTGGCAATCATGGGAGTGGGTGAGATCACCAAGCAGAGAAGAGAGGAAACAAGAGGCCTGAAGGCAGAGTCCTAAGGAATGCCAACACTTATGGGATGAGAACAAGCAACGTTGGAGAGAGAAAAGCGAAATCAGGAAAGTACAGGATCAGGATAGCCGAGGAGGAGGTTTCAAGCCGGGGGAGGAGGCAATCAGCAGAGCCAGATGCTTCTGTGGTCCAGTGGGATGAGGCCTGTAAAAGAGGCCTGGATTTGGCAACAGGAGGTCTCCAGAGCCCGTGAAGGGTGCAGTGACTGTGACATGCTGAGAGCGGGATCCAGATTGTGCTGGGTAAGAAAGGAGTAGATGGTGAGAGCCAAGAGGTAGTCAGCTAGACTGCTCTTGAAGGGCTTCGGCAGCATGGCAAGAGGAAAGGAAGGACAATGGCTTGAGAGGGAGGTGGGATTGGAGGAAGATGGGCTTTTAGAACGGGTGTAATGAGAACAGATTTGCAGGCAGAAGAGAAAGAAGCTGTGAGCTGGAAAAGGAGGGAGAGACAGGGCATTTGGGGGAGCAGAGCAAGGTCCCAGAGAAAGGGGAAAACCAAGAGAGCATGTTTTTTAAAAAGCCTACAAATCAAAGCAACACAGAAGTGGTAATAATAAGTCCTTACATTTGAAAAGCAGTGAAATGCAATCTGCAAAGCATTTTAATATGCTTTATCTCATTTAATCCTTGTGACAGGCATATTATTATTATTTCTACTAAAATACAAGGAGGTTAAATGACTCACCCAAGATCACACAGCTAATAAACAAAAGAACTTGGGATCAAAAAGCCAATCAAGAGACTCATTGATTAAAATGCCTGGGAAGGGACTTCCCTCGTGGTTCAGTAGTTAAGACTCCATGCTCTCACTGAAGGGGGCTTGGGTTGGATCCCTGGTCAGGGAACTAGATCCCAGAGGCGGGCAGCAACTAAGGAGCGGGTGAGCCACAACTAAGGAGCCTGCCTGCCACAACTAAGACCTGGCACAACCAAATAAATAAATTTTTAAAAATAAATTTGTTTATTTTTTTTATTTTTGGCTGCGTTGAGTTTTTGTTGCTGTGCACAGGCTTTCTCTAGTTGCGGGGAGCAGAGGCTACTCTTCACTGCAGTGCACAGGCTCCTCATTGCGGTGGCTTCTCTTGCTGCTGAGCACGGTCTCTAGGCACGCAGACCTCAGTAGTTATGGCACGTGGGCTCAGTTGTTGGGGCACGCGGGCTTAGTTGCTCTGCGGCACGTGGAACAGGGTTCAAACTTGTGTCCGCTGCATTGGCAGGCAGATTCTTAACCACTGTGCCACCAGGGAAGCCCCATAAATATATATTTTTAAACTCCTGGGAATTCCCTGGCGGCCCAGTGTTTAGGACTCTGCACTTCCACTGCAGGGGGCATGGGTTCAATTCCTGGTTGGGGTCAGATCCAGCAAGCCGTGTGGCCAAATAAATAAAATAAAATGTCTGCTGTGCCTGGCACCATGTTAGGTGCCAAAGATCCCAAAGAGAGCAGGAAATAGCTCCCGCCCTCGAGGAGCTCACAACCCGGTAGACTGAGCTCCACGCTGCTGACAAACAGGCTCCAAGACATAAATGTGCTCATCAGAGGGCACTAATTCAGACTGAGGAAGGAGGAGGAGTAGGTTTCAATGGAAGCTTTCAAGAGGAGATGAAGCTGGGCTTCCCTAGTGACGCAGTGGTTGAGAGTCCACCTGCTGATGCAGGGGATGTGGGTTCGTGCCCCGGTCTGGGAAGATCCCACATGCCGTGGAGCGGCTCACAGGAGGAGAGGCCACAACAGTGAGAGGCCCACGTACTGCAAAAAAAAAAAAAAAAAAAAAAAAAAAAAAAAAAAAAAAAAAAAAAAAAAAAAAAAAAAAAAAAAAAAAAAAAAAAAAAAAAAAAAAAAAAAAAAAAAAAAAAAAAAAAAAAAAAAAAAAAAAAAAAAAAAAAAAAAA
>RJWK010037577.1:0-21092 GCA_004363435.1 Platanista minor | reverse complement strand
TCCCTCTCCCTCTCCCTCCCTCTCTCACACACACACACACACACATATATAGTATTTAAAGCCATGGAACAGGATGAAGTCACCCAAAAAAGGCATGCAGATACAAAAGCAGCCCACAGCAGAGCTAGGGCCACCCCAACATATTAAATATTAATCACAGGAGAAAGAACAGCCAGGGAAGTAGAAGGAAACCCAAGACAAGGTGGGGCCATGGGAGCCCAGAGAAAAAAAGTATTTCAGAGGAAGGGTGGTCAACTGTTTTTGAAGGCAACTGAGAAGTCAAGTGGGAATTCCCTGGCAGTTCAGTGGTTAGGACTCTGCACTTCAGTGCCAAGGGCACAGGCTCAATCCCTGGCTGGGAAACTAAGGTCCCACAAGCCATGTGGCACAGGAAAAATTAAAATAAAAGAGAGAGAGAAGTCAAGTAAGCTAAACACAGAGAAGTAACCAGCAGATGTGTCAACAGGAAGTAATTGTGACCTATTTGGTTTCTGTTTTTATTCTTTTGGATCACCATTCTCCCTATCCCTTCTTGCCTCCCTCCCTCCTAAACATGTACAATAACTATGACTGCTACAAACTTGTATATCGTTTTTGGAGCAAATAACATGAGGAGATGGGGAACCATTAAAAATTGGGACTCCTGCTCTCCTTTGCTTTGTAAATTCAGAAGTCGGGGGTGGGAAAGAGGGATAGTTAAAATGTTTAAAAACCTTTAAGCTCCCTCGGAACTTTTACCAGTGTGGAGGAAAATAAAAAAGAACTTAAATTGGGAATTCCCAGGCAGTCCAGTGGTTAGGACTCCATGCTTTCACTGCCGAGGGCCCAGGTTCAGTTAAAAAAAAATAAAGAACTTAAATTTTTTTAAAAAGTAAGTGCTTCTACCAAGCACTCTGGGTGAAGGTAGAACCAGAAGGGATTGAGGAGAGGAGAGGGGAGACAGTAAGCATCGGCAACCCTATCAGGAAGTGTTACTGTGAAAAGGAGCAGAGAATTGGGCAACATCTGGAAAGGATGCAGAGTCAAAGTGGGGATTTTACCTAAATGTAGGAGATACTAGAGAATGCCTGCATACTGATGAGAAGAAGATGCTGGGTTCAGAGAGTTAACTGCAGAATTAAAGTCCTGGAGAAGGTGCATGGGGATAGGATGCCCAGCACAAGGAGGGGTGGCCTTAGAAGCTGCCACAGTCAGAGTACAGTCAAGAAACTTATCTAAATATTTAAGACAGGCAATTGCTTACACATGAGATGGAAGAGAATCAAAGCCAAATAGGGAATAATAAGGAAACCCAGAGATGAGGAACAGCAAGAAAATATTTCCCTCCCTGGGCTAGAGGGACAGTGGAGGAGGTGGTACTACCTGAGCCCAGGGACCAAGAGCATCTGGTGGAAGCTGAAGCCATGGATGAGACACAGCCCTGCCAGAGGCACCACCCAAGGCAGGAATGAGAAGAAACATCCTTGTCTCTCCCTGCCACCCACGCTGACCAGTCTCCCTTCCAGGCATCCCACTGGCCAAACACAGCCACAGATCTGGGAGCCTGAGAAATGCAGACCATAGGTATCAGCCCTCACCACCCCCACCCAATGCAGAGCAGGGAGATGGAAGGAGAAGAAATGGACCTGAGAGCAAAAGTGTCCAAGACCGTCACAGAAGCAGGGGCTGTGCATCCATATTAACAGGAGTGTCAGAGCAAGAAGGAAAGTTGCTGGCTGAGGAAAGGGAAGATCCTAGAGATTTTTTTTTTTAGTTATTTTTTTTAGTTGAGGTGCAGTTGATTTACAATATTATATACATTTCAGGTGTACAACGTAGTGATTCACAATTTTAAAGGTTATATTCCATTTATAGTTATTGTAAAATATTGGCTATATTCCCTGTGTTGTACAATACATCCTTGTAGATTATTTATTTATTTTTATGTATTTATTTTTGGCTGCGATGGGTCTTCCTTGCTGTGCGTGGACTTTCTATAGTTGGCGCGAGCCGGGGCTACTCTTCGTTGCGGTGCACGGGCTTCTCATTGCGGTGGCTTCTCTTGTTGTAGAGCACGGGCTCTAAGACCACAGGCTCAGTAGTTGTGGCACATGGGCTTAGTTGCTCTGCGACATGTGAGATCTTCCCAGACCAGGGCTCGAACCCGCGTCCCCTGCATTGGCAGGCAGATTCTTAACCACTGCACCACCAGGAAAGCCCGATTATTTATTTTATTCACAGTAGTTTGTACCTCTTAATCCCCTGCCCCTAACTTGCCCCTCCCCCTTCCTTCTCCCCACTGGTAACCACTGGTTTGTTCTCTATATCTGTGTGTCTGTTTCTTTTTTGTTATATTCACAAGTTTGTTTTATTTTTTAGATTCCACATATAAGTGATATCATACAGTATTTGTCTTCTCTGTCTGACTTATTTCACTAAGCATAATACCCTCCAAGTCCATCCATGTTGCTGCAAATGGCAAAATTTCATTCTTTTTTTATGGCTGAGTAGTATTCCAATGTGTGTGTGTGTGTATCACATCTTCTTTATCCATTCATCTACTGATGGACACTGAGATTGCTTCCATATCTTGGCTATTATACGTAATGCTGCTATGAACATTGGGGTACATATATCTTTTCAAATTAGTGTTTTCATTTTCTTTGGATATATACCCAGGAGTACAATTGCAGGATCATATGGTAACTCTATTTTTAGTTTTCTGAGGAACCTCCACACTGTTTTGTACAGTGGTTGCACCAATTTACATTCCCATTAACAATGTACAAGGGTCCCCTTTTCTCTACATCCTCGCCAGCAGTTTGTTATTTGTGATCTTTTTGATGACAGCCATTCTGACAGGTGGGAGGTGATATTCATTGTGGTTTTAATTTGCATTTCTCTGGTGATTAGCGATGTTGAGCATCTTTTCATGTGCCTGTTGTCTAACTGGACGTCTTCTTTGGAAAAATGTCTCTTCAGATCTTCTGCCTAGCTTTTAATCGGGGTGCCTGTTTTTTTGCTGTTGAGTTGTATGAGCTGTTTATATATTTTAGATATTAACCCCTTATTAGTCATATCACTTGCAAATATTTTCTCCCATTCAGTAGGTTGTCCTTTTGTTTGTCGATGGTTTCCCTTGCTGTGCAAAAGCTTTTAAGTTTAATTAGGTCCCATTTGTTTATTTTTGCTTTTGTTTCCTTTGCCTTAGGACACGGATCCAAAAAAATATTGCTACAATTTATTCAAAGAGTGTGGAAGATCATACAGATTTGAGGAGGGAAAAAATAGTGTAAAATATTTGTTTTGGAGGACTTGCGTTGTTCATCTAATATCTTAGATTTAAATGAATTACTGTTGAAATCCATGACTTAAAATAATGGAGGATGCTGTAATATCACGTTCAAGCTTTATGCCGTGGACCTAAAAGCACAGGGTTGCAGAGTTGCATTTTGAGGATGGTGATGATATAATTTCAGTGATGAAGGAGGTTACCAGGATCCCCAGAGTGATGATAGGCTTACCTGGTTTGGGCATGATGATTTATGTGGCTTTCAGGGGAGTGATTTTCTATTTAAGCCTGAAGATTAAAACTTTTATGATAATTCTTTTCATAATGTATCTTTGCTACATATGATTTTGATATTCATTTAAATAATGGGTTTTAATACAATTCAATTTTTGTTACTTATGAATTCCTATTGGATCTTTTTTGCAAGTGTAAGGCAGGTTTTATTTGATCAAGAAGAGTTTTGGACATATGGACACCAAGGGGGGAAGTGGGGGGGGATGAATTGGGAGATTGCGGTTGACATTTATACACTAATATGTATAAAATAGATAATTAATAAGAACCTGCTGTATAAAAAATAAATTAATTTAATTTAATTTTTAAAAAGAAGAGTTTTGACTTTCTTTTTTATGAGTCATGGTCACTTATTCTTCCTTTCCCTAATTTCTTTTTTTTTTTTATCACTACTGTCTAAACGGAACATTTTTATCACCCCTCAAAAATCTTGTATCTAATAGCAGTCACTTTTTTTTTTTGCGGTACGCGGGCCTCTCACTGCTGTGGCCTCTCCCGCTGCATAGCACAGGCTCCGGACGCGCACGCCCAGCCGCTCCGCGGCATGTGAGATCCTCCCGGACCAGGGCACGAACCCGCGTCCCCTGCATCGGCAGGCAGACTCTCAACCACTGCGCCACCAGGGAAGCCCAGCAATCACTCTTTATTCCTCCCTCCCTCACAGCCCCTGGCAACCACTACTCTATTTCTGTCTCTATGGATTTGCCTATTCTGGACATTTCACATAAATGGAATCATACAATATGTGGCTTTTTGTGTCTGGTTTCCTTCACTTTGCATAATGTTTTCAGGATTCATCCATGTTGTAGCATTTATCAGTACCTCCTTCTTTCTTATGGCCAAATAATATTCCACTTAAAGGATGTACCACATTTTGTTTATCCATTCAGGTGATAAACTCCTACTGGATTTTAATATAAATATACAATGTGCTCTATTTACATTAATAAAATAATGCCCCACAACAAAAGAAACCACCACAATGAGAAGCCCGTGCACCAAAACGAAGAGTAGCCCCCCGCTCTCAGCTACTAGAGAAAGCCCACGCGCAGCAACGAAGACCCAACGCAGCCAAAAATAAATAAATTTTAAAAAATAAATAAAATTCTTAAAAAGGTAGGTGAATCATGTATTCTTGTGCATCTCATTTACCAGTAAATACAGTACAGTTTTACCCTGTACTGTGCAGTGAAAACCTAACTATGGAAGCAAGAGCCTGAAGAAAAACACTCTTGGCAGCCCTCCCACCTCCATGCCAAGATCTCAGCAGAAGATGGTGAAAGTAAAATCAAGAAAGTCCACTTACAACAAAGGGTCAGTCCTTGGAGATAGGATTCTGTTGGATTCACCTGGAAGTAGATCAAACTCTGGTCCCTTTTCATCAATGCA
The DNA here is from genome assembly GCA_004363435.1 of Platanista minor. Lineage (NCBI taxonomy): Eukaryota > Metazoa > Chordata > Mammalia > Artiodactyla > Platanistidae > Platanista > Platanista minor. Next base: position 16,138 of record RJWK010037577.1, on the reverse strand, counting down.
ATTTGCAGAATTGCTGTCAGGATTGCAGTGTACCCACTGGTATCTGGCTCTCCGCACAGGAGAACCTGCTCAAACAAGGAACCCACGTGGTCAATAAATGTCCCTTACACAGCTTCTAATCACTCTGTCCCTAAGAAATTTTTGATTAAATAGATTCTAAATTTGGTAGGTAAGGTGTGGACAGGTTTTATGATCATTAATATCACAGGAGCACCCACTATTTGCTGGCCCTTTATACACACCATTTGTCCTTCTCACAACACCCCTCTAAAGTAGCCTAGAGTTTAAGGTTAGAACAGGCTTTGGCAATTAGCTGCCTGGAGTGAAGTCCCAGCTCTGCTACTGGTGAGCTGTGAAACCTTAACTTCCCCAAGCCCCCACCAGAAAACTGAGGTACTAAGAGTGTCTCTTTTTCATAAGCTGGTCACAAAAATTCAATGAGAAAATGAATGTAAAGATCTTAACATAGTGCCAGGTACACAGTAAACACTTGATAATATTAACTATCATTATCTTTGTACTATTATTTCCATTTTATACAAAGGAAAACTGAGGCTGCACAGGTACTAAGTAGAGGACCCAGGATTCAAACCTGTATCTAACCCCAAATCCTGCCTGTTCTGGTAGAGATGAGTCGAATCATGCTCAGAAAGGTTAAGGAATGTAACAATTAGTACCTGAGATACTACAGAGCCCTAGTTCTTTAGGGCCATTCCTGGGTATTGAAAAGAAATTCTTGGATATTCTTGGGAATGAAAAGTAGGTTAAAAACTTGGCCTCTTTCTTTGCCCTCACATCTAGTCAGAGATTTCATAAATCAAGGCTCCTCTATTCACAAAAGCTGGTCTGTCACAGTCTCTTTTAATGTCTATGCAAAAGGCTCCATATCTTGTGTTAAGAGGTTATATAAGAGATCCCTTATTAATTCATGAAATAAATTCTTCATTCCTCAGTCCAGCAAGGATGGAGGCCTGGTGGTGAGAAATACTACACCACCCTTCCAAAGGTTCATCTCCCCACCTCAAGTACAAACTTGATTCACACAAGTGCAACTAATAATAACCTAACCTGAAGGGGCACATCTAAAATTCTTGAAAAGCAGGAAAGGTAGTTTTGTTAAGGGAATCACTGACCAAAACCACCTGCCCTGGCCAGGCATGAGAGTAACCACTTGCACGAGTTGTCTTACAACAGGAGGTCCTGGTAAGGAACACAGAAATGACAAGCTACCACCAATGGGAAGAATTCAGGAAAGGTCAAAAGGAGAGAAGAGGCACCAGTCCATATGTCCTTACCAACCTTCCAGAATCCTTCTCGCTGGAATCCATCTTGGCTGAGAGATGCCCTTGCCACCAGGAAGGGCCCTGAGTCAGAATGATTGGCCAGAGACAACCCAGAAACTAACCTCGTTAACATAAAACCTGAGACTGCAAGCCACATGAGAGCAGTTCTCCTGGGTTCCCTTACCCTGATGCTCTCCACCTGGGTGCCCCTTCCCAATAAAGTCTCTTGCTTTGTCAGCTCATGTGTCTCCTTGGATAATTCATTTTTAAGTGTTAGACAAGAGCCCATTCTCGGGCCCTGGAAGGGGTCCCTCTTCCTGCAACAGTTTTAAAGCCCAGCAGGTTATTGTTCTGTACAGATTGAGATGCTCGTGATGACAACTATTTAAGAAAACAAAATAAAATAAAATGAAACACAGTGTTGTGGATAATCGCTGCAATATTTTTGCAATAGCAAAGATTAGAAAATTAAATGTTAATGAATTAAGGCACAGCCTACAGTACTATACAGCTATTAAAAGAATGAGGGTGTGTGTGTGTTGGTTTTTTTTTTTTTTTTCCACGCTATGTGGCTTGCAAGAACTTAGTTCCCCGACCAAGGATTTGAACATTCCCTCGGCAGTGAAAGCCTGGAGTCCTAACTACTGGACCACCAGGGAATTCCCTCCAAGGTATATTATTAAGTTAAAAAAAGTGAAGAACACTATGAATTATTTGTTACCATTTGTGTGTGTTTGTGTTTTTTCACACTATATTTACGTATATGCTTATACGCACAGAACATCTCTGAAAAGATACACAGCAAACTGATCATCTTTGTGGAGGGAATTGGTGACTGGAAGACAATGAAAGGAAGAGCATTGACTTTTCACTGCATATCCTTTTGAACCTTTAGGTTTTTGAGCCATATGTATGTATTATCTATTCAAAATTATTCTTATTTTTTGACAGCTTTCTTAAGGTGGACTTCACATTCAATAAGCTGTGCATATTTAAAGTGCACAATTTGTTTCGACAAATGGATACACCATGGAACCATCACCACAATCAAGGGTATGAACATATTCAACATCCCCCAGTTTCCTTGTGTCCCTTTGTGATTCTGCCCTTCTCCCTCCCTACTCCTGACTCCCCCCAGCCCCCCTCAACCATCAATATACTTACTGTCATTATAAATTAGTTTGCATTTTCTAGAATTTTATGTAAATGGATACATACAGTAACTTGTTAATGGTTTCCTGACTTTAACTCAGGTTCTAAAGGGCTCTCTACCTTTTATAGTACTCTCTCCTAGAAATGGAGAGTTTATTTAGATATTCCTTACATCTAGACTGCTTCTTTTGTTACAATTTTTAATAACAGTTATCTTAGAAAAGGAATGTATGTTCATTACAGAAAATTTTGAAAAATGTAGCAAACAAACAAAAAAATTTACTCCTAATCTCATTACCCAGCCCTCCCAAAGACCATAAGTTCTGAAGTTTTGCTTTTTTTCCGTCTGGGTATCTGTATTTCTAGGAGAGTATGCACAAGTTGTGTCCTGTTCTCAACTATCAGAGGTTGAAAAGTGAAGCCTCTACTGAGGTCGAATTCACTTTACATCTTAATGGGATGGCCAAGAACTTTGTTCTTAAAAGATTGCAGAACCACAGAACTTTTGCAAAATGTCCTCTTTCCTCATGAATCTCTATTATGTCTGCTTACACTCAACTTTGTCCTAGCTAATATTTCTGATTAATTTTATAAATACAGCATTGCTAAGTTATTAATAACATCATTAAGATATACATTATATAATATATATATGGAGAGAGAGAGAGAGAGAGAGGGAAAATATATAAAGAATTCACAATGCTGTTCACCTTAGTATTATTTAAAATAGGGAAACAGGAAATGACTAAATAATCAAAACAAGAGAAAATACTCAGATTAATTATGAGGCATTCATATGAGAGAATATTAAACAAATGGGAAAAAAGCAGTAGTTACGGAAAAGACTATGTAGCATCATAGGAAAATCTGTGTTCAAAAATGAGTTTAAAAAAAGCAGAGGGGACTTCCCTCGTGGTCCAGTGGTTAAGAATCCGCCTTCCAATGCAGGGGACTCGGGTTTGATCCCTGGTCAGGGAACTAAGATCCCATATGCCGCGGGGCAACTAAGCCCACGCGCCACAACTATGAGCCCACAAGCCATAACTAGAGAGCCCTTGCGCCACAACTACTGAGCCCACACGTGCTGGAACCTTTGCGCCACCACTAGAGAGGAGTCCGTGTGCCACACGAAAGATCCTGTGTGCTGCAACTAAAACCTGATACAGCCAAAAATAAATAAATATTTTTTAAAAAGCAGAATACCACTCAATGCATAATAGTTGTTAATGCAACTACATAAATAGATATCAGGGGTGGGAGGAATGGGAGGAAATACACAGAAATAACTATAGTGGTAGATTCTGGTGATATTTTTTCTCACTTTGTTTTCTAAATTGCTATAATAAACAATATTCTGTTAAAAATATAAACAAAACAAAGACTCTAATGTAGAAAGTAAATGTTCTCCCATTGGTTTCCTTCTTTCTTTCTGTCTGTCTTACTTTCATTCATTCTTTCTTTTAGAACTGCTATTCTATCACAATCTTCCCCATAGTTCCTGAATATAGCTTACAATTTCTGGTCTGGGATGCTAGTCATCCAGAATGGGTTAGCTCTGTCACTGCTTGGAGGCTGGAGGTAAGGCTTGACATCAACTTGTGATGTCAAGTTGACATCACAATGTCTCCCCCTTACTAGCTGTGTAACCTTAACCTCCCTGTACCTCAATTTCCTTATCCATAAAATGGAGACAGTAGTAGCTCTAATAATGAGATATAAATATTAGGCTCATAGAATAGTACCTAGCACCATGGTCAGAGCTCTTTATTTATTTAAATTAATCTCTCCCTTTTCTTTTTTTTTTTAACATTTATTTGTTTATTTATTTTGACTGCACTGGGTCTTGGTTGCGGCATGCAGGATCTTCATTGTGCCATGTGAGATCTTTGTTGCAGCATGCGGACTTCTTAGTTGCGGCATGTGAACTCTTAGTTGACACAGGCATAGGAGATCTAGTTCCCCGACCAGGGATCGAACCCGGGCCCCCTGCATTGGGAGCACGGAGTCTTAACCAGTGGACCACCAGGGAAGTCCCTTCAGAGCTCTTTCAATTCTAGTTTCTCTGATGAGGAGGAGGATGACAATGACCTATTGACTTATCTCTGATAGTGAACAGCTTGTAGAGAGACCAAATTTAAATTCCTGTTCCACCACAGTATCCCATAATAGTATCCCAAAGAGTTCCTGTTTAAACAAGATAAAAGTATCTGAAACATCTAGCACAAGCCTTTGCACATGGTAGGTATTTAATACATTTTAGCTCCTTCTCCTCTGATTCTTTCTTGAAGAAGCTTAAGCTTGGCATCTACTGAATTGTTACTTAGAAGCGTCATCATTGTGAGTCAGGTAAAAATTCAACATCTGCTCCAGCAGAGGGCAATGTCTTCACACCCCATGCCGTCTAGACCAGCACGGTCCAATAGAAACAAGAGAAACCATCCATACACAGTATGGAATTTTCAATGTTACAACAGCCATATTTTACAAAGTAAAAAAGAGGTGACATTAATTTGAAAATATTTTACTTAAATATATTCAAATATTGTCACAACATAATCAATATAAGTTATTAATGGATATTTTACACTCTTTTCCATCCTAAGATTTCAAATCTGGTGTGTATTTTGCACTTACACCATACCTCATTTTGGACTTGCCACATTTCACACATTTCAAGTGCTTAGTAGCCACAAGAAGCCCGTGGCCACCATTTCAGACAGAGCAGGTCTAGACATTCTTCTCTACTGTCGTGGATGGCTGAATATCAAACCAAGTAAGTGCTTGCATAGATAGGAAGTTAAACAGAAAAGTAAAACTAATAGTTTAATGAAGAAGCATCTAAGTGAAAGATCTCATCTTTTCATTGGTGTAAGAAACACAACTCTGGTAAATTAGAAAACTTCTAAAATGCAAATTCCCTCTAGAGTTTAGAATCTCAGCTTTTAAAATTTATAAATAGGGGTTTCTTTTTTTTGGGTGACGAAAATGTTCTAAAATAGACTATGGTGATGGTTGCACATATCTGTGAATATACTAAAAAACCATCGATGTTGGGCTTCCCTGGTGGCGCAGTGGTTGAGAGTCCGCCTGCCGATGCAGGGGACACGGGTTCGTGCCCCGATCCGGGAAGATCCCACATGCCGCGGAGCGGCTAGGCCCGTGAGCCATGGCCGCCGAGCCTTCGCGTCCGGAGCTCCGCAACGGGAGAGGCCACAACAGTGAGAGGCCGGCATACCGCCAAAAAAAAAAAACATCGATGTAGACTTTAAATGGGTGAATTGTATGGTATATGAAATCTATCTCAATAAAGCTGTTCCAAAATTTATAAAGAAATCAAAGAAGTCCACCTCCCCCACAGAAATGTTTCTCTAGTTTGGGACTGGTGATTTTATTTTTTTAATTAAAAAAGTTTTATTGGTATGTATGTAACATAGCACACAATCACTCTTCTAAAATGTAAAATTCAATGGCTTTTAGCATATTCATAGGTATGTGCAACTATCACCACAAATTTAGAACAATTTTATCATCACAGAGAAATCCCCTATCCTTTAGCTAGCCAGCTCCTGTATCTCATGCTTCTCATCCCTAAGTAACCACTAATCAATCTACTTTTTATCTCTATATTTTTAAGCAAGTTGGACGTTTCATATAAATAAAATCATATTAGGTGTTTTCTTAATATTTATTTATTTATTTTTATTTTTGGCTATGTTGGGACTTAGCTGCGGCAGTATCTTTCATTGCAGCACACGGGCTTCTCTCTAGTTGTGGTGGGCAGGCTCCAGAGTGTGTGGGCTTAGTTGCTCCACGGCATGTGGGATTTTAGTCCCCCGACCAGGGATCGAACCCACTTCCGCTGCACTGGAAGGCGGATTCTTAACCACTGGACCACCAGGGAAGTCCCGAGGTGGGTTTTTTTTTTTTCAGTATAGTTGACCTAATATACTATGTTAGTTTCAGGTGCATAACATAGTGGTCCTGTATTGCTATACATTATAAAATGATCAACACACTGGGGATTTTAAATCTGCTTTAAAATAAAGAACATGGTTACAGATACCAAGTTCCTGACATATTTATTCAAGGGTGTTGGCAGAATGTGAAAATTCAACAGTTCCAGCCCCCGATGTGTGGGAGTATCTTGATTCTATCTTGCTTTAGAGAAATCTTAAGATTACCATAATTTAAAAAATAAAAGGGAATATGCTCATGGACAGAAAAATTCTCTTCCTAAGAGGCCCCACTTACAGATCTCCTGGTTAATTTTGTGGTGGATTCAAGGGAGAAGAATGTTTTTTATTTACAATCACTTCCCTCACTGCCCACCCGCGCCCTTTCTCTGTCTGTCTCTGCCTCTCTCTGTCTCTGTCTTTGCCCCTATTTCTTTCACACATACACACAGAGTCACTAGTCCTGCTTTAGCAAATACTTTCTATAAGTAAACATTACCAGAGCAAATAACTTACCCCAGTAATATCGTATTGTAATATATCAATTTCTCCCCAACATCATCTCAATTTACTAATTTCCTACTCTTAATGGAGACTTGCTGCAAGTGTGCTAGAAAAATTTAAGCAGAAACTGCCATGTTGTGGGGAGGTGGGGAGGGAGACCATTTTGTTCATTGTTTGGTGGCATTCAAACAGACATCACCATCTAAGCTGAAGCTGCTTCCTACTGGCAAATCAATTCCACAAGATGAATAAAGTTCCCCCACCCTTGCATGGTTTGACAAGCTATAAAAAGTTCCAAGTTTACTTTCAATTTCTCCCTCTCTCTTCCTCAACTCAGTGGTTTCTGTAGCAAGGGTTAGAGTCAAAGCAAGGTTGTTTTAAATAAAGAAAATCTCTAATCCACCTAGAATACAGCTAAATTGCAGTAGAAAGTTAACTCTGAACTTGAAATCAGATGACCAGCTCTGCCATTAATTAGTTGTAATGGGCCTTGGGCAAGTCTCATAAATTTTTTGTAAGAGGTTGATGTAAAGAGCAAATGAGATGATGAATGTAAGATCCAATTTTCCCCTCTATAAACTGGTGTTAATTCCTCCTCCCAGGGAATGTGATGATTGTTTACCCGAGAATGGATGTGAATCACTTTACAATCAAACAGCAGTGCACATAGGTGGAATCAATATCATTATCGTGATCTCAGAGGCAGTGTAGAGTGGAAACATAGTAGAGTGGAAACAGTGGAAACAGTGTAGAGTGGAAACATAGTCTAGTAATGACCCCCTTGGCCACACCTGCTCATGGATTTTCCATTTTCCCTCTTTATGGGCATCTTTTAAAAAGAGAGGCAATAAAAGAGTAAGAGTCACCTCATCAATTGATGAGTAAGGCCTCATCAATAATCCCCTGGAGCTCTACATTAAATTGATTAGCCATCTGTCCTCTCCAGGGTCTCCCACACATTGCCAAACTTCCATCTCTTTGCACTTGGTAGACATATTTTTACAGCATGTCTTTACTTCAGCTTCACTTATAGTCACTGATATAGGCTGAATTGTGTCCCTCCAATTCAATGTGTTGAAGTTCTAACCCCCAGTACCTCAGAATGGGACTGTATTTGGAGATAGGGCCTTGAAAGAGATAATTAAGACATAATGAGGTCATACAGTTGAGCCCTAATCCAGTATGACTGGTTTCCTTATAAGAAGAGGAAATTGGGACATAGACACACACAAAGAACCATGTAAAGACAGAGACAAGACGGCCATCTACAAGCTGAGGAGAGAAGCTTGAGAATGAAACTAACCCTGCTGACACCTTGATCTTGGACTTCTAGTTTCCAGAACTGTGAGGAAATAAATTCCTGTTGTTTAAGCCACGCAGTCTGTGGTACTTTGTTATGGCAGCCCTAGCAAACTAATACAGTAACCTAAGATGTTTTGTTTCAGTAAAAACAAGCCAAAAGCCTGGTGCAGTTGATCAGTTCAGTCAAATCAATGGGTTAAGAAAAAAAATTTTTTTAAGTGGGGAAAGAATGCTACAGAATCATATCTGGCATCACATAGAAGTATGATGAAATAGTGACCTCTCTGCAGCCTTGAGCTGATGTCACTCACACACGCAGCTGTGGGTGGACATCTATTTCCCTTCTTATTCAGATGTGAACACTAACCCTTGATTCCAATACCAACTGCACTTCTTCTTTGGAAACTCCCTAGTTTTTCAGTCCATTCATTCTCTCTTTTTTGGTTCCTTTCCCAACAAAGAGCTAAACCTACCTGGTGATGACATAAATACAGGTACTTTATAAAATGTTATAATAGTTTCTTCACTACATTATGAAGAATACCTATTACATAAAGAATGCTTTTGTTTTCATTTTAGTTTTCCCTATTGAATCTTAGTAGGCAATGTAACATTTCTGGGAAATTTTGAAGATGTAAAGACTCACAAAGCTCTGGTCAGGGTAGACCCAGCACCAACAGGTCACTCAAATCTGCGCTACAAACATGGACCTGACTGCCTGCATCTTGTCAGAACACATGAGGGAATTATTTCATCAAGCTGAAGGTTTTCCCTAAAAGATACAAGTAAAGCCTGTTCCTTACATTCAACAATGTTCTATACCTTAAAAAATAAATAGACTACTGGAAAAGTTTCAGCAACATTATTTGCTGGTTTTTTCTTCAATAATTGCATAACAAGAAGAAAGTGATTTTATAAATTTCCAATACATAATGAATGTATCTGAGATCATGTGTACAATTTCATTTCCACCAGAAGTAAAAACAAGACAACTAGAAGTAACTTCGAAGAAACAAATCCAGGATATGTGCAATCACCATGACTCAATATTTCCTTTACGATTTGGAGGAACTTTAGTTTTTCTACTATAAATTCTCCCAGCTACTTATCAGGCCACGACTTTCTGCCTTATTCAGACATGATCACTTATTTACCAAAGGAGAAGAAATTGTATTTTTCCTACAAACTGATTGTTTTCATTTTCTTAGTCATTAAAGGTTTTAAGTTGTTTCATTCTGACTAAAACAACCCTAAATGATAGGCCTAATAAGAAATTTCCAAATGTGATGTTTCTCCGAGCAACAAAACAATTACTAAAATTCTTTGGCCTCTCTTTAAAATCTGAGATGGTTTTCATTAACTATGTCTAAATATAATTGAATTTTCATAAAGGACCAAGTTTAAAAAAGGAGAAAAAATACATGCAAATTTACTCTGATTTTAAAAATAGTATTTCCCAGTGTCACAATAATTATGACACTACTATATTATGTTAAAACTTGGGATTGATGTAGACACTTAGGTAGGGGTAGGTCATTTTCTATATTCCTTTCATAAGCATTTAAAAATTTATAAACCATTTTCATCTGACAATAAAATAGTACAATTCAATCATTTTAAGAACTTATAAGGCCACATCTGCCTCAGAGTTTAACTTTTCTTGGTACCAAACTTAACCAATCTCACACTAAGGAGTTCAGCTACCCCAAATCCTTTTTTTTTGGCCTCCTTTCCGACAGTATAATACATTCCGTACCTTAAAGCGGATATAAACATTTGTGTGGACCCCAGGACTTACAAGGAAGATTATAGGGGGACAAGATTCCTGGGTCTTACCTTGAACTGAAGAACCCAAAATCAGGATGAAGGCGAGAGCCAGGACAAGCCTACTGTACTGGAGGAGCACCTGCATGGTGACCAACTTGCTTCAGCTCCACCGTCTGCACGCCAACCTCACGACAAGGAAGTGTAGCAGCAGGGTGCTCTCTGTCCCTTTTAGAAAAGTTCCAAAACCTCAAACCCTGCCCAGAACACACATCACAATTTCCTGAACAAATAGAAAGAAATCCACATCAAACCCCAGAAAGATTTAGAAAAAAAAAGGCAGAAAAATAACTATTCATACCCATTATGAAATTGCAGTGGACTCTCCCCAGGTCTGCTTTTTCAAAAGTTTTGTTGTTTGCCACTTGCTGAGTAGAATCAGCATTCAGGACACTTTGTTTTTTCTGTTTTCAGGTAACAATCTAAACACGAGATTGCTAACACTGAGCCCACTGCACAGCTGATGAGATAAGGGAGCTAGATGCTGCCATGCTGCCTTTTCATCACTGATGCCCTTCAACATAAAATATTCTTAATTTTCTTTTTCATCAGGAGTAGCATAACTCACTGAGCCAAGCTCAAGAAGTGACACTTCAAAGCTGAGTTTTAATCTACAAAAAAGTGTTGTCAGATTTCAAATGAGTGGTTTCTTCTTATTGGACTCAGTTTCTCCCACTGGCTCACCAGCTTTCCCTCTGCCTCAAGAATATAGTGAGGATTTTTGGTTACAAAGAACTGGGTAAAACAGAAAATGATTTTGCAGTTCTCTGCTCCTTCACACCGAGTATTTCTTATGACTTCATAAGAAATGCTTTCATTTTTTTCTCCTGGTAAAACTCTTCAACTTGACTTTTGGTCTTCTGGCCTTGAATAAGCCGGAAATCAAAAGCAAGGGGAGGTTGTCCTGTCAGTGGGCTGCTGAACCTCAGAAAATACAAAAAAACAAAGTAAAGGAACACGAGGTAGAGGCTCCTCATTAAAGTCACATAATAAACACAACAGTTTATCACACGCCCTTGTCCTTGGGGCATGTAACCTCTCTCCATTTCAACACGTCTAACCCTACAATGCCCACTTTCCATTTTCATCTTCACTCTGGCCTGTCCTTTGACAGGAGGGAGGAGTTTCCCTTCCCTTGTTCTCGCCTTCCTGCTGATTCCTTTACCATTTCCTGCTAAGGACGGGCCTCAGGATCTAATCGCTGAGTAGCTGTGGTGCAAGTCCACAAAGGCTACAAAGAACGCACATTTTGACCCTCCTCAGAACCAGCTGGACGTGTGTCCGGGGACTCGTCCGAGTGCAGTAACCAACTCCCAAACTCACAAACCCAGTGAGTTCCTCACCATGGAATATTGGTTTCAGCTTGAAATAAAAACCCTCATCTTTGGTCCCTTTTAATCCTATCCCCCAATTTAAAACCCTGGCACCAAAACAATAATCCCTGTCAATAGCTTCAACAAGGCTGCTGCAACGTCTCAGATTTGATTAGAGCTTGTGCTTTAAAATGGTAATTTTGGAGGCTCTTCCCATTTGAGTACTTTATTTTTTTAATTCTCTGGGTCATGGTGATTTTCTTAAAAACATTTGCAGCATTCATAAGCACTTACTCTGCTTCTGCTACACTGACAACCAAGTTTCTTTTTCCAAATAGTCTTCCTCCAGCTTCATTTCAAACTGTGGAGGAGCAGGACATATCCCTAAACCTCAACCTCTCTACAACAAGTTTTCAGTTTTTTGTTTTTTTTTTTTTTTTTGCGGTACGCGGGCCTCTCACTGTTGTGGCCTCTCCCGTTGCGGAGAACGGGCTCCGGACCCGCAGGCTCAGCGGCCATGGCTCACGGGCCCAGCCTGTCCGCAGCATGCGGGATCTTCCTGGACCGGGGCACGAACCCGTGTCCCCTGCATCGGCAGGCGGACTCTCAACCACTGTGCCCCCAGGGAAGCCCCAGTTTTCAGTATTTTTTAAAAGACAAATTCCATTCTAGACTTAGTCCTTCATTCACCAGGCAACCTTAAATGCACCTACTTTACTTCACACTCAGTTGATTTGCCTGTAAGATGGGTATCCTTAAGCCTTAATGGTCATCCTGGAACAGGACAGAAATCAGTTCCTTGTTGTCTAAAAGTGTAACTACCCCCCTGCCCCAAAGCAATGTAAACATTGCCTTTCACCAGCTATTGGTATCAGCGTGGCCTTTGGAAAAGGGGGATCTGTTTGGAGCACTTGAACCTTCCCAGAATCACGAGTCAGCAGAACAGTTCTTAAGACAAACTGAGGTTGTCAGAGGAGATACTGAGGGCAGCACAAAACTACTCTAAGGGATGGCTCCAAGGCTCAGTTCTTTTTTAAAGCTCCAAGTTAAAGATTCTGCCACTCAGCAGCCTCTGGGGCTTTCTTGGCTGCTCACTGAGAAGGTCTTAACTCTGAACTGGGCACTGCACAAAAAAGCCCAAACAAACAGGAAATAGATCCTGTACCAAATCTATATTATGTCTCTGGAGGCTAAAAGAATGAATTTTCCAATAATTTTTTATTTCTAGAACTGGAAGAGACCTTAGAAATCATCTACCTCACCCACTCAGGTGGAAAAAGAACAAGCCCAGAAAGGTTACAGGACTTGCAGCTGGTCTCACAGCTGGTGAGTGGCAAAACGAGGTCTAGAATTAAGGTTTCCTAGTTCAAAGTCCAGTGACAGAGGAAGAATGAGGAAGAAACAAGATTAAGATTTGTAATCATCAGAAGTCTTCCTTTTAGTCCTTTTGGTCTTTAGAGGTATGTACTGAAATATTTTTGAATGATAAAATGACTGGAATTTGCTTCAGAATAATGCAGTTTGAGGAGGGGGCTATGAGAGAGGTATAGCAGTGGGCTGCTGATTGCTGAAGCTGAACAATGGGAAAAGTGGGGGCTCATTATATTAGTCTCCCTACCTTAATATATTTTTTGGAATTTCCATAATAAGACACTTTAAAAAATCAACCTTTGAAAAAGGTATGTTTATCTTATTTGGAGTGCATATAAATAAGAAAACATCTCCTGACTTAGAAGAGGACTTTTAAGGAAAGTCCAGGAAAAAAAAAAAATTATTTTCTTTAAAAAGCCACTTCTTTATTCTTGGATCTCAGTCATCCTTTGAGTTTCCCATTCTTTTGGTTCTACTCTCATTCCTACCCCCCCTCCCTTTAGTGCATGGGAAGACAGTATCTAAGACATGAAAGTATCTTGATGCTTCTGGTACAATGCGAACAGCTACCACTATGTTCTTAGACCTCTCACCAAGTATCAGTGGATGGGTACCCACAGGATGAGTGCCCTGGGAGAGGGCACAGGCTCACAGGCATCCCCAGCAGCTCTTTTCCTTGATCCACCCTTCTCATCACTGTAGCCACATATCCAGTTTCCCAGGAGCAGGTGCCCCTTCTTGAAGGTTTCCACAGTCCTACTCCAGAAGCTGCCCCAGGTGTTGCCAAGTACATAAAAGTTTGGAAACTTGGGGCTTCCCTGGTGGCGCAGTGGTTGAGAATTGCCTGCCAATGCAGGGGACACGGGTTCGAGCCCTGGTCCGGGAAGATCCTGCATGCTGCAGAGCAACTAAGCCCATGCACCACAACTACTGAGCCTGTGCTCTAAAGCCCATGAGCCACAACTAGTGAGCCCACGTGCCACAGCTACTGAAGCCTGCACGCCTAGATCCCGTGCTCCGCAACAAGAGAAACCACCACAATGAGAAGCCCACGCACCACAAGGAAGAGTAGCCCCCGCTCGCCGCAACTAGAGAAAACCCGCACGCAGCAACGAAGACCCAACACAGCCAGAAACAATAAATAAATAAAATAAAATAATAAAATAAATAAATTTATACAAAAAAAGTGTGGGAACTTGAGTGTTTTAGTCTTGGACTGGAGATAGGGGAGGGGAAGGACCCCCCTCCTCCCACAGTTTGTATCTACAATTTGACAAGAAGAAAAACAAGGGGCAAGGGGTATGTAGAAAATCTCTGTACCTTCTGCTCAACTTTGTTGTGAACCTAAAACTGCTCTAAAAAATAAATTCTATTTTTAAAAAGAGGCATAGGGCTTCCCTGGTGGCGCAGTGGTTGAGAGTCCGCCTGCCGATGCAGGGGACACGGGTTCGTGCCCCGGTCCGGGAAGATCCCATGTGCCGCGGAGCAGCTGGGCCCGTGAGCCATGGCCGCTGAGCCTGCGCGTCCGGAGCCTGTGCCCCGCAACGGGAGAGGCCACAACAGTGAGAGGCCCGCGTACCGCAAAAAAAAAAAAAAAAAAAAAAAAAAAAAAAAAAAAAAAAAAAAAAAAAAAAAAAAAAAAAAAAAAAAAAAAGAGGCATAAAAGAACTTCTCAAATATTAACTAGAGTCTAGTAGAATATGACATTCCAATTCCAAAATTATAGGGCTTTGAAGAACCAAAAGTTGCAATGGAACTTGCTGAATATTATTGATATAAATAACTGGGAACAGAGGGATATGTTACTTTTCTTGGGAATATTTTCACAAGGATGAAAAATACTGGAAACAAATCTCTTAGGAAATATTTCAGACATGAGGGAATGGGAGCAGACACATGATTAGGGGGAATAAGACCATCTGAAAATGAATCAAGAAAGGAGTTCCTTATTTGACTTCTTAAGTCTTATCTTTCTCCTAAGACATACTATCTATCAGTACTATTCTAAATTATTTTTCATATCTTTATTAAATTATATTTTTGTATTAAAAATTAATAAATGCTTACTATGGAAAAGTGGGTGGTTGAGGAATGGCAAAAGGGGACTTAAAGGAAAGTACAAATCCCTTATCATCTTCCATCCAGAGATTACCACTGCCATGTCCTGCCTTTGGTAATTCAGGTAGCACATACCTCTTGCTTGCACACTGGGATCCCGCTCATCTCCTCTTGTGGCTTTTATTTTACACTTTACCCTGTGCCACTAGCTGGCCGCATGAGGGTCCCCAGAACTAACTTTGTTGTTGATTCCAGCCAATTCTATAACCCACCCATCAATTCACCACCCGAAGACTCTGAGCTCCCTCTGCAGACTAGCAAACTATCCAAGTTCACAAACTCAGTATTTCCTAGGCTTCACAACCAACTTTTTCACTCCTACTCCCCAAAACACACACATACTGAAATTCCACTCACTTACCTACAATTATATTTAAGGTTATTGGTTACTAAGGAAGAGAGAAGTTCTTGCCCCTTCATTTGTAACCACAGAACATCAACCAGATCTTCAACGGCCTATTGATTTCAATCTTCTGAGGCGGCCCACACTTACCAATTAAGTTACTACACTTTAGTTGGTTCTTATTTTTTGCCAGACTCTAGGTTCCTTTTTTTTTTGGCTGGGGTTGGGGGGGTGGGGTGGGGGGCGGTCCTTGGTAGCAAACATGAAAAATGAACAAAATCTCTTAGTTAAATGCTTTTTAGAAGCTTCACCATTTGGTCACAGTTATTACATTGAAGTAGTGAAATTTTTTCTCATGGGAATCTTAACTTTTAACCCTCGCTAAAGAATGAAAAGATACTGCCTACTCTCCATCCAAAGAGATAGAATCCACTGCTGGAATCAGTTGCTCTTCTGACCTCAATGATATACTCTACATTTGATGACTTTTATTTGATGACATCTCCAAATGGACTAAACTTCTAGATGAGGTTACCATGTTTCTGTACATTCCCAGAAGGCAATGAATGAATGGATAAATGAATGAAATCTGTATTGAATACTTCTATTTTGTTGTATGTGCTAGTCTTATCTTCACACCTAGATTATTCCAAGGATATAGTTTTGACAGGTATAGACTATAATGAGCTCAAATAACTGTTGCCTTCCAAAAAGTTAACAGTGGTGCTTTCTAGACAGTAGGATGACAAATGTTTCTCCTTTATCCTTTCTAGACTATGCTAAATTCTGTAGAATAAAATTATGTATCATAGTAGTAATCAAGGAAAAAACAATAAAAATATATATTATTGGGGCTTCCCTGGTGGCGCAGTGGTTGAGAGTCCACCTGCCGATGCAGGGAACACGGGTTCGTGCCCCGGTCCAGGAAGATCTCGCATGCCGCGGACAGGCTGGGTCCGTGAGCCATGGCCACTG
>RJWK010037576.1:0-21210 GCA_004363435.1 Platanista minor | reverse complement strand
AAAAAAAAAGACCAAAACTAAGGGAATTGAGAGGCGGAAGACAGATTATTTAGCCAATCTAGAAATTACTTAAAAACAAAGCTTAGAAACATCACCAGGACATAGGATGAGGGCAATGCAAGTCCAGTCTCCTCTTCCTTGTCTCCTGGTCCTTAGAGAGGGAGGTGGTGTTGACCTTGCTTTTTGATGTGGTTTGTTCTCTCTTTACAAATGCATGGTCTTGGTCCCTGGTTATTAAAGACTGGGTGTGGTCCACATACGGTGCTTGCTAATGCCGGGAGATAGACAGTTCAGAAAGATTTCCAACAGAGGCCCAAGTACGAAGGGTTCTCTGGTTTCATGTAGATTCTTCTATTCCTAATCAAGATTTAATCCTGCAGACTTTGGATTTCATATCAGTAGGAAGGAATGGCTATTTCTTGGTGAGACATTCCTACTTGACGCCTGAGACCCAAAGCCACGCTTTTAACCTTCTCTTGAGAGCCTTTCTGATTGTGTAAACTTTGGAATTTGGAGATCTTGGATATCAGGAAGATAAATTTACATAGACGTATACCATAATTCCTGTTCCTCATATATTTCACATTGCATCATTTACATATGCTTTAAATAGCCAATGAATTGTAATAAATGGGAACTCATAATAGCACTGGTAATAAAATGGCTTATTCAGGTAATGCTGTTTTATTACAGTCTCATTATGATTATATAATCCTTATTAAAATCTGGATCAAAGATGAATTTCTCACTGGAGGCGCTTCACAAGTACTTTAATAAATCCTATTTATTGCACAATCCCGGGGTGGATATGGGCTTTTATAATTTCATACAGATGTGTGTGACATGACATGGAATCCATCTACAGGAAATCTGTAGCGTGATCCCTTGAGAATTTGTAGCTTACTTTCAGAACTTCCTGTTCTTACTCTAGATTATTTTATTTGAAGAGATGTTTTCTGGGCGGAATATGTTCATAGCATCATTTTTCATCTTTAGCTGTTTTGGATGTTGCCCCCAAATGGCCCTTTTCCTTAGAATCTCTTTCTGACCTTAGCTGGGGGTCCTGTGGAGTTGATGAAGGCCACGGAGGGTGGGTGGAGGCAAGCTGAGTGGACGTGTCAGAGTGATGGAGGGACCCAAGGATTTACTCACTGGAGCCACACAGCTGAGAACCGACAAAGCCGTCCCTGACCTGGCACCTCCTGGTTAACTGGATGAGATCCAGAGCAAGGCAGCAGGAACGGTCAAAGGAAAGGCTTGGAGCTTCTCCGAAAACAGACCCACAACGAGGATGCTTGGCTGGGAAGAGGCTACGTTGGGAGTGTCTAACATCATGAAACAGACGGACCTGCTCCACCAACCATGGCTGCCTGGTCCAGGAGGCAGGTCCAGGAGCACACATGCCTCACCAGCAAAGGGGGGGCCTGCTTTCCGCTTGACCCAGCCGGCGGAGACAACGTTACAGGCATCTTGCAGCCTTTTCCCTCTGTTGGATCCATGTCTGCTGGCACAGTGCTGTCCACGGAGGTGGTGCTGCATACATGTTTGGAAGACGGAGTTGCTGTTCGTTGTTGTCAGGATGATTAACATTCGTGTCTAGGGGTCGAGGGAGAAATCGGACTGAACAATCTTAACATCGTTGGAATCACTGCCCACAGCTGCTCTCCAAACAGGGAGACCCTGGACCCAGCCTGCCGTGTCTGAGTTCCAGATCCAGAACTCCGCGGCTGGGTGGCCTCCTCTTGCATTGGTTTCCCTATCTGTAAAATGGGCAGAAGGATCTGCCTCAGTGTCGTTATAGGGACTGAACGAGTGAATATGAAACTGCTAGAGGGCCTGGCATGTCATGATGTTTGCTGTAAAATGTTTCCCAAATTAATTTAAATGAATAGATTTTTCCGAATGGGGCTCGCAGACCGTCCTTGGCGTGGGCTGGTGGAGGGCAGGGGGTCATTCTCATCCGTAAGATACGGAGACCTTCCTGGTTCTCCCCCGGGCGGCCCTCAGGTGCCACGTGCAGACAGTGGAAGCAGCACTGCCTGAGTCCCCGCTCGTGGGGACTAGGTGGGCCTGAGATGAGGCGTGGAGAGGAGGCTTGGCCCAGCTGTGGAGCCCAGGGGTCACGCTGTCCAGATGCAGCCTAGAAATTGGATGTGGAAACGCTTCCACCAGCATCAGACAGGGAAGCCAATTTTAGAACTGCTTATTAGTAAAGTGAGGATTATCCAGGATTCTAAAGTTTGTTCTTATCTTCTGCGCTGCTCAAGTGTGGGGACTTGAGATTTGGGCCCCTGGTTGGGGATCTGCAGCTGGAAAAAGAATCAGGCGGCCTCGCAGAAGTGGCACCTGCGGCTGGCCCTGTGGCTTCCTGCCACCCTAGGCAGAGATGCTGATGAAACCCAGAGCCAGCAAAACCAAAACAAACCGCCGAGCTCCATTTCTGCGACTGCGGAATACGGCCAACCCCATCTTGATCACCCACGGAGAGCAGACCCCAGATGGCTCCACCAAGAGGCCGATTCCACAGGCGCCCCAGGTGGTGGAGTCTCCTCTCCATCCCCCACCCCCAGGTGGGACGGTGACCAAACTAAATCTCTGTTCTTACCTGGTCTTAATGCATAAAGGACATTCCAGATGTCGTGTGATGGTCCCTGCACCCTGACCAGCACGAGGGCCAGGTACCGAAATGGAGACATGTCATCAGGACCAAATGTTAAAACAGATCCCTAAATCTCAGACCTCCCCACCCCTCAAGTCAAATGCAACTCGTCTGTAGAAAGACCTGCTTCACGTACAGATCAATACGAAAAAGACCACACAACAGAAAAAAACTGGAGAAGTGGGCAAAAGACACAAATGGGAAAACACAAAACAAAGTGGTAAACAGACATATCTAGAACTGTTTTACCTGCGTGGAAATCATTTGAAAGCAAGCCAAAGTGCCCTGCTTGCTCATCTAATTAGCAAAAACCTAGAAGTTTGGCGTCATTGTTGAGAAGGCCCTGGGGAAATGGGGCCCCCCAGCGGAGCGCCATGGGATAGGGGCCCAGTCTGGGGGAAGGTCAACAGGTGCATGAGTACTGGTCTTCTGTCCTGGGGTCGCAGTTACCACAAACAAGACCCACTGATGCACCCAGGCCTGTGGGTCAGAAAGCCGGGCCCGGCTCTCAGCTCAGGGTCTCGCGGTGCTAAAGAGCACAGGCCAGCTGGGGCTGCATTCTGTTCTCACCAGGGCTGGGGTCCCCCAGGCCCACCAGCTGGGGCAGAACTCGCGTCCTTCTGTTCCCCACGTGGCATCCTCCACAATGAAGGCCACCCAGCGAGGTGGGGCGAGGGGAGAGAGTTCTAGGGTGAGGACCCTGGGAGGTGATGGGGAGCGGCCGCAAGGATGAGGGACGGCCAGGAGGACGGTGTCGCCGAGCTCAAGGGGAAGCAGGGATCCACAGCAGCTGAAAACATCGGGGCAGGTGATGCTGGGCAGGCCAGGGGCTGACAGGTGAGCCACGCTGCCGGTGCACTGGTGCCCTAGGCTGAGGGGGTATGCCTGCCGCTTCCCTCTGTCCCCAAGAGCGTACAGACCCTGCAGCACAGACCGGTTAGCAAGCCGTGCCTGGACTGAGTGCCCTGTGTCCCCCGGGCGTGGGAAAACCCAGTGACCTGAGAGGGCAGCTTGGTGCCAGGACCCCCAGCCAGCATGACCTCTGTTAGAGTCTCCCTGGCCGCCTTTCTCTGCAATCAGAGCTGCTCCGCTAGTGGGGACGTGAACGGGGCCGCCTTCTGCTGCATTACTGAGGCCAGAACGGGCCTCCCAGTCTTCAAAGAGAATAAACAGGGTGAGGATGTGAGCGTGGGTGTGAACTGTGTGAGCCTGGGTGCTGCAGGCCTCACGTGTGCCAGGCCTAACTAGCCCTCTGCCCTGGGAGAGGAGGTGGGAACCCCACGCGGCGTTAGACCTGTGGGATGGAACCAAGGAAGCTTCTGGAAAATTAACGCCATGTCGCCTTGAAGGAGGAGAAGGAGCCTCCCCGAGTCCCACACGAGCATCTGGCCTTTTGCCGTCTTTCCACCCAAAACGTATTTGGGGAGGCTTTTCTCGCCATCCTTTTGCCTTTCAGACAGGAATCCCCACCTGCTTTGGTTCACAGAGACAAATTGACTGAATGCTAACAAATTTGTTCTATTAAACATATTTAGCGGTAGGCAGGCATGAGATAACACAACTCCACTTCTATCTTAAATCGTTGGTTTAATCTGGCACTTGAATATCATCATTAATTTGTACATCCAGCTGGAAATACTGATTTTTCAGAGACATTTATTCTGTGCATTATGTGAAATTCTATTTGCACTCTGCTATAGAAATATTACTTTGTGGCTTAAAATATTATTGAGATTGTTCGATTTTTTCCCCTCATTTCCCACGTGCTCTTGCATCTCATGAGCCGGGGCACCGAGTGGCTTCCCTATGGAGGTGGGAGGGGTCCGTGTGGCCCTGGATTGGGGTCCAGCCGAAGACCCAAAGGGAAAAATCAGTATCTGCTTGCTTGGTTTCCAGGACTATGTGTGTGCCTGGGTGTGTGCCTTCTGTATTCTTCAATACAGTTGTTGAAGAGCTGGTAAACGGTGAAAAGCAGGCTCGAGGCTTGACCGGGGCCGGGCGCCCGCCAAGCCCCCAGCCAGCCGTCCACAGGCACCTGCTCTGGAGACCACAGCGGCTGTCGTTGGGTCGGTTGCAGGGTCCGGACCTGCAGAAGTGGCCCTCGGTGTCTGCACTGATCGGGTTCTGTTTCTTTCCCCGAACTTCTGAGGTCTTTCCCCAAAGTTGCACCTTGTCTGGTCTCCCAAGCCCTCACCTCATGGGGATACCATAGAGCAAGGATGCCACCCCTTGTGATAGCCTCCTGCAGGTGTGGCGGGCAAGCAACCTTCGTCCAGATTCACTCAGAAGTCACCCTGCCTGTCTGCAGGGACAGTCGGATACGGGAATCCCATGCCCACTTCACAATGACGGTTACAGTCTTATCCGTACGGACCATCTGCCCTTAACTGAGTCTTTCGTCCAAGGGGCGTCTTCAGCTTACGTCACTTGAGCGCCCACCTTAGTTGATCTCTCATGACCCTGGCTGGGTGGTTATAGTTATTCCCATTTCACAGTTGAGGAAGTTGAGGCTCGGAAGCAAGAGCTAATGATTTGCGGACTTCCGTGGCAGATTAGAGGCCGACAAGGAACAGGTCTGATAGCCTCCCCTGGGTCTCCAGCAGCCCCACGGAGGCTGAGCTGAGTCACGTGGGGGCCCTGGCCACGGGGACGCCCCCCGAGGGGCCCGCGGGGCTCGACCTTACATGTGCAGATCCCATCCATGGGCCGGTTTCTTGAAAATGGCTGCTAATACAAAGCGGACAGAACTGGACTTAAAATAATGGTCCTAACACCAGGCTTAGGAAAAAAATGAATTTGTAGTTGTCCTGAAAGCCTTTTGTGTAACATGTTTTTAGAAATAAATTGTACGTGGAGGAGGTCAGAGGCAGAGCCATCATTTGTGGGGCCCAGTACAAAATGAAAACACAGGGCTCCTTCTTCAGGGTATAAAGAATTTCAGGACGGCAACAGCTGGGCAGTAAGTGCACTGGGGGGCCCTTGGCGTCTAGCTGCAGAAACCAGAGGTGACTTAGGGAGGCGGGAGGGGCCCTGTGTCCCTTCTTGTTTGAGCAGCCTTTTCCCAGGTGGGCGGGTTAGCCTAGTCTCCTCCACCCCTCCCAACCCTCAGCTGCACCTGTCCCACACCCACCCAGCACTCCCTGCCTCTGCCGGGCAGGTGCCAGAAGTGGGGAGATTGAGAGCAGTGGGTCAAGCAGGTTTCTTCATAGAGAGCCCACCCCTTGGGCACGAGCCCTGGGGGAGATGCACCAGGCCAGTAGGACATCCTCTTGGGCCCTGGCTCCTCCGGCCCCTCTGTCCTCATCTCTTCTTGTAAGGACAGAGTCCTGTGGGATTAAGGCCCGCCCCAAGGACTCATTTTAATTTAATTACCTCTTTAAAGATTCTGTCTCCAAATACGGTTACATTCTGAGGTTCTGGGGGTTAGGACTTCACTGTATGAATTTGGGGAGCAAAGTTCAGCCCATAACTGCGGGGGTCTCTCCCGGGCACTTGTTGGCCATGAGTTGGCTCAGAGTTCCTGTGGCTCTTATCACATGCATCTCTCCCCCCGACCCCATACACCTGCGTCTGTAATCATGGCAGGACGAGAGGGGGCAGAGCCCACTGGCTCTGTACACATCTCATTGGCTGGAGCCGGTGACGTGGTCACACCTCCTTCCAGAGCCTGGAGGACAATTCTCCGAGCACTGGGACGTCGGTGAGCAGCTCCCACTCGTCCCCTGCTGCCCCCAAATCCCGAGCAGCCTCAGCCAAGGTTGGTGACCCATTAGTTTGTGGTCAGCTGTGGACATGAGGGCAGAGCAGGACTTGGGAGCCCCCGCTGTGCCCGGCACCCAGACGGGACCACCCCCCCCAGGCGAACACCCAGGAGGCTGGGTGGGCAGTGAACAAACAGTAGCGTATTTCTTATCCAGTTTTAGAAACCACAGTTAGAAAGCTCTTGCATGTGGTAGCACATTTAAAGAACTGTCTTTATTGAAAGGCAAACAATTACATGAAAAGACCCGTAAAGTCCAGCCAAAAACGTATCCGTCAATATGGCTTGTGCTCTGGAATTTGGGACATTGTTGGAAAATATTCATGAAGCCACCCAGAGCCGTGTTTGAAATGGGAGACCTCAGAATACAGGGGCACAGATGCCCCAAATTTTGTTGTCTAATTCACGGGAAGTTCACTCCCCTGTGACCAGCGGGGCAAGCGAAAGTGCTTTTCGTCCCATAACTTCAGCTTCTGATCTTGGGGTTTTGGTTCTGTTCATAAGCTCTGACCAGGGGTTTTCAGTGAACCCTATAAATGCTGGGTGCCATGGGTGCCAGCAGAGATAACTGGGGGAGTCTCCTGTCCCAGAGAGCATCTTACACAGCCACCAGTAATGAGAGATGATTCAAAAGAACCGCCCCCCCCACCCCCCGCGTTTGGTAGATGTTTCCTTTTCTTTTCTTTTTTTTTTTAAACTAATTACAATGTTGGGTTAGTTTCTGCTGTACAGCAAAGTGATTCAGATATATATATATATATACATATTTATATATATATATATATGTATATATATATATATATATTCTTTTGCAGATTCTTTTCCCTTATAGGTTATTACAAGATACTGACTACAGTTCCCTGTGCTCTACAGTAGGACCTTGTTGTTTATCTGTTTTGTATATAGTCGTGTGTATCTGTGAATCCCAAGCTCCTAATTTATCCCCCCCTTTTCCTCTTTGGTAACCATAAGTTTGTTTTCTATGCCTGTGAATCTATTTCTTTTTTGTAAATACATTCATTTGTATCATAATTTAGATTCCACATGTAAGTGATAGCATATGGTATTTGTCTTTCTCTGTCTGACTGACTTCACTTAGTATGATCATCTCCAGGTCCATCCGTGTTGCTGCAAATGGCATTATTTCATTCTTTTTTATGGCTGAGTAATATTCCATTGTATATTTGTACCACATCTTTATCCATTCATCTGTCAGTGGGCGTTTAGGTTGCTTCCATGTCCTGGCTATTGTAAATAGTGCTGTTGTGAATGTCAGGGTGCATGTATCGTTTAAAATTAGCGTTTTCTCCAGACATATGCCCAGGAGTGGGATTGCTGGATCATATGGCAACTCTATTTTTAGTTTCTTAAGGAACCTCCATACTGTTCTCTATAGTGGCTGCACCAGATGTTTCCATTTCTAATATCTGACTTTGGGATAAATTTTTCCAGAATGTTGATGGAATCCAGGCATCTTCAAGGCCAGAGGGCAACCTCGGGAATCTTCATTTCTTTGGCAGCCCTTGATGTGTGGGCACTCAGTGGCTCCCAGTGATTAAGCTGATCCTGAATTGTTCCACTAAGGCAGTAATCAAATGGGCCGCTTGGTTAAACACCCTCCTGGCCTCTCCCCAGGCACTAAAGCCTGGCGCTTCCTTGAGTTTCTCTCCCATCCTGTTCCACCACAGCCTGTCAAAAACGGGAGGGCAGGTGGGAGGACAAACTTGACGACTGCTGCCTAGAATAGCTTATCATCTGCCATTTACCCCTGTGCCCAGAAGGTGTCAGAAGGGGAACTCGGTGTCTTCTCTGTACCTTTCCAGAATATAGTCAAATACCCCAGCCACCATTCATTCCGTATGTATTTGCATGGGTTTTTATTCAAAACACAGAATTTTCGATCAACTGCTGTCACACGACTGGAGTCTATAGTTTATGCTTGTGAGTTAATGTGTAGAGAATGTTTGTGAAATTGAACACACGGGAGGGGAATAAGACGCAGCGAGTTCACACCTCAGAACAGCGATGAAGCTCTGCGTGGGGTTCACCAGCCCCAGGTTCAGCCTGGCCATCCTCAGGCTCTGCTGCGTCTTCCTGTGTGTCACCCTGTAGGGTGTGTTTCTCTGTTTTCAGTAAGCATACTGGTTAGCTTTGTATCTGTCCAAAGAATCAATACGACACTGAAAAGTGCAAATGACATAGCAAACACTGGGACGTCCACCATCTAGAGTTAATCGATTTTTTACAGAAATAAGATCATCATAGGAAAGGTGACAACCCCTTCTGTCCCCAGAAGCAACACTTTTGAGTGTGGCATCTCTCCATCCATGCTTTGATACTTTTTCTATATCATACACATACAGAGACTATGCTAAATTTTTATGTTGACTTATTGAAAATGGGTGTACATGGCATCACACCCTGGCATTCTGGAACTGGCTTGTTTTACGTGTTGTTGTTTTTGAGATCTCTGCAGTGTCCCCCCAATGCTCCCTCCAGAGCGCCTGAGACGGTTGCTCCAAATTGCCCCATGGAGTTGGGTGTGGCCGTGCAGCTTGCTTTGGGTGATGAAGTGTCCGTGGGATCATGTGTGTCACGTGTGTAACCACCCCCATGAGGATTTTCAGGGCCCTCTTTCCCGTATGGAAATCCTCCAGATCAAAGCAGCACGGAAGGCTGAACCACATCTACAGGGCAGCTGCTCCGCAGGGCTGCCTAAGCTGGAAATAAACTTCTCGTATGGGGTTAGGCTACTGAGACTCGGGGGCCGGTTGTTAGTGTAGCAGAACCCACCCTGTTTGGACTAATAGGGCCCGTCCCAACTCTGTGTCGTCATAAGCAGTGTGGCAGTGAGGAACCTCACATGCGTGTCCGGGCCCTAGTGTTCACATCTCTCTAGAGTGGTTACCTGGATTTTCTGGGCCAAAGGGCAGTTGCATTTTCAGCTTTCGTGGTGCGGCTGACACGCTCTCTAAAGAGGCTGAATCAGCTTACCCTCCCACCGTGCACGAGAGAGTCCTTTCCTCTGAATGACCCCAGCACATTTGCCAGACTGACGAGTGCGAATTCCGTTATTTTGTTGCTTTAATTTTCCCTAGAAGCCCTCTTTATAGATACAGTGTAAGTTGTGAGGCTCTGAAATATTAGAGGTCTCCCCCCCCTCCCCCCGTGATCATGAAAGTAACACCCCTGTTAATGAACAATAATTCGTACTTTGCACAATACTGGGGAATTTTCTATGTTGACATAAGAAAAGAAAAGCTCTTACCAGCTCAGTGAACTTTTGGTACCATACAGGGGATATTTTATAAGCAGGACATCTTAAAAGGGTCTTTCTGTTCCTTTTAATGATGACTCTTGCATTGGAAGGGCCGTCAATCAGCACGCATCCTGTCACTCAAGATGAGGGCTAGAGTAGCTCTGGCCCTTTGGAAGCATCCCACATGACTCTACGAATGATGTTTCAATTTCCCGGGATTTGGAAAAGTGACAGTTAGTAGAAGTTTGGATGGCAGGGTTGGGCTGAGCCATAAAACTGTTGCTAAATTCACGGATGTCACAGCTCTGCTAATTTCACAGCCGTAATAGGTTTCATTTGTCACTCGCGACACTGCCAAACTGAGCACTGTTTTCCTTCTAACCCCTGTTATAAAAAGTTTTTTAAACCCAAAATGCTGAGGGCACATCTGAGCTCCATCGGTGCTGAGACAAGGCTGAGATTGAAGTAAGAAGCCGCACAGCCAGGTGACCACACACAGCAGGGCAGCTGCAGGCACTCACAGATCACAGCTTTAAAACACCGTTGTCCTGAACGCCTCCTGATTACACGTGATCTCAAGAGTGTCAGTGGGCTTTGGGTAATGGGTTGCAGAGTTGGTACCTTCCCTGCCCTAAAGCTGCTAAGAGGCAGGAAAGCTGAAAGCCGTTTGTCCGGGTGGGGCCCCTAAGGGAACCCCTTCCCCATCACCTCACCCGCTCTGGGGCTGTGGAAGCAGCTCAGATGCTGACCTGGGTCATCAGCAAGGATGCCTTTTCAACTGGGCTAAAAAGAATACATCAGTGTGACCTCCTCTCGCTCACCACTGAGGCCCGAGGACCTCGGGAAGGGGCCCTCCTCCTCCAAGACCTGCAGCCGGCCTCGGTGCACATGGACCCACGGGTGTGTGATCCACCTGCTAGTGGGTCTCTTCGGAGGGAGGTTCTCACCCAGGGGCAGTTCTGCCCCCTCCCCGCAGGGACCATGGGCAGCATCCAGGGACAGTCTGGCTTGTCACGACTGCCAGGTGGATGCTGCTGGCACCCAGTGGGTGGAGGCCAGGGATGCGCTCGGGACAGCCCCACGACAGAGAATCATCCCACCCCAGTGTCACTAGTGCCCAGCAGGAGAAGACCGCTTTGGGACGGCCTGCCCTGTGGGGGTGTGGCCTCTGCCATCAGACCTGTGAGCATTCTGGGATGTTCTGGGAAACAGAGGGCATCCCAGAATCTTTGGAGGAAAGCCCGTGTGGGCTTAGCTGAGAGGCACGTCCCTCAGCTAAGACACGGCACGTGATGGACGGTTACAGTGTCTCTCTCTGTTGACGGAGATGGGACACAGTGGGGGAGCAGCCAGAACCCCTGACCCCAAGCTGCCGTGCCCCACCCGGGCCCCTCCCCCAGCCAGTACCTGACTGTGCTTTGACCACCTCCCGTGAGAGCCTGGTGCCAGGTTGGGATCATTTTGGAGGAGAGAGCCCAGAACAACTGAATAAATTCGGCTTGGCCCACAGGCTGGAATTCCTACTCTGCTGGCAGTTTGCTTGTGAGACTTGCTTGGCCCCTTGGCCCCCAGGAAGGAGAGTTTCTATGAATTATGAACTTGAATTTTACACTTAGGGAAGGGAAAATACGACTGGGATCTCGGAGTTTGGCAAGTTCAGGCGCTGGGTCAAGTCAAAGCTATGAAGCAGGAATTAAACATGTGGATGAATGAGGAGGATCAATTAGCAAATGATTCTCGGGCAGGCCCTTCCGGGGGCTCTGGGGTCCTGGCCTTGGCCTGCCTGGGGAGGGAGGAGCCAGGCTGATCTCCAGGGCCTGGCCTGGAGGCAGCAGCAGCATCCCTGGGCCACCTTCGGAGCCTGGGGTGGTGCAGCCAGAGGAAGCCACCCGCGAGCTTGGCCGAGCAGCCTCGGGTCAGCGTGGCGTTAATTGTTCCCACGTAGGTGCAAACACAGCCTTTCTAAAAGGCCAAGCCGACCAACACATTAAAAATTACCTTTAAAATGCTAAAATTGCAGCCATTTCCAGCAAGTGTACATTTGGGAAGTGGTGGGAAACTCATGAAAGAGCAATTAACATCCATCAAAGGGCTGCTGGAAATTTACTAGAACCGCGGAGGCCCATCAGAGGTAAGAGTCTTTTTCCCTGTGGTTTCTGCTGTCAGTCTGTCACAGGCACGGGAGGGACGCCGACCGCCCACGCAGGCGTCCGCCCGGCCTCCTGGGCCTGCGCCATCCCCAGGCCGTGGCGTCGGATGTTGGGTCGTCCATCTGGGGTCCCCCAGCCCCCACCCCGTCCTCCGCTCTCTTTCAAGTCCAGCCGAAGACGTGGGTCCCCACTTCACAGTCGGGGTTCAGGTTCACTTCTCTGGTCATCCTTCATCGTCCAGCTGTCGGAGCCCCTGGAGACCAGTGCCACCCGTGCTCTGTCCTGCACACGTGTGTGTGTGTGTGTGTGTGTGTGTGTGTGTGATGGGAGTGTGTGCATGCGTATAGCGTGGCATGTGTGCACATGAGTGTGTGCTATGTTGTGTGTTAAACACACAGAACATGTATGCTTTGGGCATAAGCCTCAGAGGCACACACTTTGCCTTGTCAACATGCACGGGGCTCGCAGTATCTCTGGCATGTGTGACCTCCGGCTGTCTGCAGCACTTTTGGAAAGTCTCACCCCCAGAACACAGTTGACTAAGGTGCTAAGTCCTGCTTGCTTCTCAGGTGAGTGTTTACCTGAAAATCTAGCTAGGCAGGTAGGTTTGTTTCCCTCTCTGTTACAACAGAGAAAAGAGATTAACTGTTAAAACGGAGCTGGTAGAGTGATTTGCATGCTGCCTAGAGATGCCATCCTGAACAGGAAACGGTGGCCCGTCTGGAAGGCTGAAGTACAGAAACGAAACTCACCAGCAGGACCCAGACCTGCTTTTCTTGGGGGAGTTTGCAGCCTGCCTGGAAATGCAGCTGGGATGTGCTGGCGACAGCTGCTGTGCCCAAGAGCCTCCTGCCAGGAGGCCAGGGCAGCGCAGCGCCTGCAGCCCAGACACAGGTTCAGAGACTGGGTGGGGCCTCAGCTAGGGGCTGTGATGGACCGCGCCAGTTAGGATGCTGTCGGATAAAAGGTTACTCAGAAAACCAGCAACCGCTGCCCCTGCCCTCCGTCCTCCACACCCTTCTCTCTAGGTTGGCGGCATCACCATTTACTCCAAGCTTCCCTTCATTCACTCACCAATTCATTCCAAAAACACATTCAGCGTTTTTTGTCCCCGGGGCTCCTGGCCGTAGGACATAGGATAGGACAGACACGCTAGCTGCCCTCAGGCCAGTGGACGTTTGTTCTGTCCCTGAGGCTGGAGCTCGGGGCCCAGTCCCCCATGTCCTGCCACGAGGCTCTGACCCAGCGGCCCCTCTGCCCCCTTTCACAAGGGCCCAGAGCACAGGGATGCTTGGCCCGTTTCTCACTGAAATCGGCTCCTTGATAAAGCGGGCAGTCTGCAGGGAGGGAGGATCACTCTTCCGCCCTCTGTGACTCCTGGAGCTGTTAATGGGGGTGATGGTAGCTGCCAGTGAGGGTTAAATGATTCATGTGGGCGAGGGGCTAGCTAGCACAGTGCCTGGCTCCGTCCCAGGAAGCACCCCCTGAATGCACGCCAGCATTGTTACGCAGGCGATTCTTGTGTTAAATGAAACACAATCACCAGGAAACCTTTTCGTTTTCCCTAAACTGACTACGTGCAGACCCTGTGAAGGAGAAGCCCAAACACTCCCAGATTTCCTGCTACTGATCTAGAGCCTAATCACATTAAATCTCATGCTAGACCTATTTCACAGAGCAGAAGCGTGAGTCTCAGAAAGGCCGAGGCCCTCCAGAGGCAGTTCAGGATCACGGTGAAGAGGCTGCATCCGACTCCAGGCTCAGCCACCTCTGGGTAGGCGGCTCTGGAGCTTTCTCACGGCCCCAGTGCTATGTCACCTCTCTTGTAAAATGGTCCTGCGTGGGGTTGTTACGGGACTGGGTGTGTATGCACGTACACACAAATCTGAGTGCAAGTATACACATGCATACATGGCTTATATACATGCATATATATGTGCACTGTTCATATATACATAAAACGATAACGCATGGGGTCGTTAAAAGGACTAAGTTAGGGTGCATGCACATATGTACACAGGCGCATGTGTGTATGTATACAGATATATGTAAAAGGTGCATCTATACACATGAACATACACACTACTCATATGTATGGACACACACCTATAAACATGCACATATACAACCCACATACAGGCGTGCACACATACACTGATGTGCACATACATTCCTGCTTGTTTGTTTTCTAGACACGTGTGTGCATTGACACATATGCATGTGTGTGCATATGTGCAGTGCTTGTGTGTGCACGCGTGTGCATGAGTGCCTGTGTGCACTTACACAGGTGTGTGCGCATGTGCACGTACTTATACCTTGTACCTGTGCATATTCTTGTGAGACACTTGGAGCAGTGTCTGGCTGCCGTGGGGGGTGCTCAGCAGGGACCTGCCGTCCTCTGTGCCGGCGCCACTGAGCCGGGACCCGGGTTGAGGAGTGCCAAGGCTCCAGAGATGGAGGTTTAAGCCCCTACCCACAGCTTACTTACTAGCCTCACGAGGAGGGCTTCCCTTGGTGGATCATCCTGTCAGATGCCGGGAGAGAGGTGAGAGTTGAGAGGCAGCAATGATAAAATGTGATGGGGCCCCAGGCAGGGGTCCCACCAATGAGCTGGCTTCTTTGGGGAGCCTCACCCTCAGAGCCTGGCAGAGTTTGCAGGGTGGCCCAGGTCCTGGCCGCCTGTTAAGTGGGTTAATATTTGAAAAGCCTTCAAACAGCGTCCTGGCATAGAGTAAGCTTTGTATAAATATTTGTAAGATAAATAAAAAATAAAACACAGCGTGCCATTTGCGCTCAGGGAGGGAGAGGCCTTGCTGCCACCTAATGTGTCCTGTCTCCCGGCTGGGCCGTGGGCTCTGTGGGGACCAGTGCGCCCCGCTGGGGAGCTGGCGGACGAGGCGCGGCGAGGTGAGTGCGGCGGCCACGCCTGTGGCGCCGTGCGTCCCTGGACAGGATTCCAGACCCGGGGGAATCTTCCATACCGGCCTGTGGGGTGTCTGTTCCTCCAGTCACCTCCATGAGCAGGTGGGGCTGACCCCCACGGAGCCAGTGGACCGACCGCGGCCGCCTGAGGGGAGCGGGGATCAAGGCGGGCCCCGGGTGAGTCCTGGGCTTGTGGGGTGTTGTGTGCGCCGACCCCTCGCCAGGGGCACTGGCCTCCACGGGACACAGTTCTCTGTTGCTGGAAGGGCCAGGTGCTTCTCCAGGCCTGTGAGGGGTGAGGCAGGAGAACGGGGGTGTAGAGCCAGGAGGGTCCACTTCCCCTCGCCCCCCCGCCCCCCGGCACCTGCCACCTTTTGCTCTGAAACGGATGAACTTGGGCACCATGGTTTAGGACCGGGACCCAGCTTGGCTTGGGCATTTCTTTGAACACACATTGCAGAGTAGGTGGTTCCCTCCATGCCCCCACCCCGATCACCGGCCACACTGTCGTCACACCTGAAAGGTTCTCGGCTGTCCCCTGGTCCCCTGGCGTCTGCCGCGTGCACACGCCCCGGGGCTCAAATGTCATCTTTAAATATGGATCCTTTGAATTTGGATCCAGATGGGTCCAAACCGTGACATCAGCTGAGGCACTTGTGAAGTGCCTTTTCACTGACTGGTTTTTGTCTTTCCGGTCCGTGGGTGAGGAGGCAGTGGTCCGCCCTGTAGACCCCCCACTCTGGGTTTGCATCTGTATCTCCCATGTGGTGTAACAGGCTCCTCTCCCCCCGAGTGCCCCTGGCAGTGGGAGTTGGAGCCAGAGGCCCCAGCAGGTCCACGGCGATTTGTTTTGGGGAAGAGTCCAGCTCTCTGAAGCGGCCAGACCTTCCATCAGGCGTGTGAGGTCCAGGCCCCATGCGCTTTTAGAAGTTAGAAATGATGAGAGATGCAGGGCGATGGAGATGCAGTGGGAGAAACATTCCAGGACCTCATAACTACCCACTGCAGATCTGCAGGAGCTCAGACCTGGGGTCAGAGGGCCCTGGGGGCTCCAGGCTCAGGCTTGGGAGGCAGGAGCGGGGCAACAGAGGGAGGGAAAGGGACCGGCCTTGGACACAGGCCTTGTGGAAGTCAGGGGCCAGGGTCGGCCTCAGAGGAGAAGGTAAACAGAGAATCAGGAACAGGCGACAGAGGGACAGAGCTGGTGTGTTTGTGATATTCGATTAATCCCTCCCCGTACAGCTCCAGAATATTTTACATCTTATTTTTTTAACCATCATGCCAAATTCTTGGGGCAACGTCTTTATTCAGATGGGTTGCGTTTTCATGGCTTAACGTCTATTAAAAAGTTAAAGCACATTTACAGAAATTTAAATTCTCAGGGTGTAGCAAATGAATTGGCTCTAAAAGCACTCGTTTTTAAGCAATTCAAAGAGAAAAGGCAGAGATTAGTAGCTTTTGACTGCGCAGCCCAACCTTGGAAGATTTTAAAGAACGGTTATCGGGTACACCTCGACGCTTATTCTTCCGAAAAGAAATGTCACCGATTAGGAGATGGAAAAAGGAGGAATTGGGATATTACAAGAACTGGCAGGTGGTTGGAATGTTACCATCCAACTAATGGATAAAGGTGGCTCATCCGGGGCAATGAATTAGGAAGATTACGGAGCTGAAATCTTCAGCGAGAAAGCGCTGGGTGTCTGGTTGTATGAAATTACAAATGGCTTCGGCTTTTCGGGGGAGAGGCGGGTGGAAGCCGCGCGGCAGGATGGAGATTATGGGGGCAGCTTAAGGCCCACAGGAGTTATTTAAGAAGCATCGTCCTGTCACACCAAATCTAGACTTTGCAAACGCATCTCCGGCCAGGAGAAGAATGGCAATATCGTCCCTGCTTTTTAATGTCACGAGGAGAAGCCATCTTCCTGCAGTCTTAAAAAACAGTGCTTCTGACCCCAAGGTTGAACCAACAGCAAGTGATATAAAATACACCGTGACAGACGCTGGTTAGAGCACTGAGAGTTTCACGAGCAGGATAACAGGTGACAGATGGAGCATGCGAGGGGCGGCGGGCGGGGGTGGGGGGGGCGGCGGGGTGTGCTGAGAGCGCTCCGTTGCCGGAAAGGAGCGTCAGGAAGGCTCTTAGAAACCACAGACGCTGTCTTGGTATCTATCCAAGAGCAAGATCCAGCTCAACGATGCTAACGTGGGCGCTGTTTTTAAAAAACACTTTGGTGCTTTGAAGGAAGGGGGCGGGGGCGGCCTCTAAGGGAGGTGCTCGTCCACAGTTTGCTTTCTGTGTGGACAAACTTATAAATTCAGGACTTTCCTCGTGTAATTTAAGGATCTGCAGCCCTTTCTGTTCACCCCCTCGGCCTGTTCACTGAAAGGGCATCATCCACGTCCCTAGCATCTTCTTGACCCTGAGAGATGAAACAGCCAAGCTTCCAGGTCGCGGAGGGCTGCACCAGCGACGTGGCCCAGCTTCCCTGGGGCAAGTGCTGAGCCCCCTCCTGCTGCCTAGAGGGGACGAGGGGAGCGCGGAGGGGAGTGGACTCTGAGGTCGGACAGGACGTTGGAAGCCGGGCTCTGCCTCCCATTCATGTGATGTGGGTTGATGGATCCTCAGTTACAAATGCAGGTGACAGTAGTTTATAAACCCCTCCTCCTAGGGGTTTGTACAGATTTCATGAACGGAGGTGTGTGAAACATTGTAGGCACTGGAGAGTTGTTAGCTGATAAATATGTGACTTTTGTGTATTTCAGCACGCAGCACACACTAAGCGCCCAATAGATGTGTGCCAGAGTTAGGAAGGCTTCTCCTCGCTGTGTTGTCTGACCCTTCATCACATCAGCTCAGTCTTTTTCCTTTACTTTATCTGGCAAACTTCACTGGAGTATAGAATAGTTCAGAAAAGTCCACTGACCACTGGATTGTCACAGAGTGAGTTTGCACGTATAGCCAGCAAGTGGATCGAGGGACGGGACCTTCCCAGCATCCCCAGAAGCCCCTCGTGCTCTTGTTCTGTCAGTCCCAGCCCAGGAGGCAGCCCACTGCCCTGACCGGTCTCAGCACAGGTGACCTTTGCCGTTCACGAGCCCCACGTCCGAGGGAACACCCAGCACCCTCCGTGTCGTACCTGCTTCCTTCACTCACCCAGCCTGCGGGGAGGCGTAGCCTGTCCACTCTCTTTGCGGGACAGTGTCCTGTTGTGGATGCGCCGACAGCACTGCTTCCCTGCCCAGCTCCCCCTCCGCCTCAGTCACCAGGCGCCACACCCAGAGGGGAAGCAGTCAGTTGCTTTCCGTCCTTCTGATTATATTCACCTCTGGAGCCATTTGTGCAGGGACTAAAACGGATTTGATGTGATGAATCACAAAATCGCACCCTTTATTCAGAAACCACGTAAACAGCGATTCCATTTGGGATGAATTGGACCCATACGATGAGTTATGGGCTCATTAGAGTAGCAGAGCGCCTTCCTTTATCATATTAAGTTTATTTAAATCACACAGAATGTTCATTTTTAGAAACAATTCGCACGCACCTCAAGGAATCATCAGTATTGCTCCAGGAGATATGATACAATCCTGTTTGTAACGGGATGCACATAGTTTGCAATTGTGTGACAACTAGATTCCATTATGCCTTCCCTATGGGGACAGCCCATAAAGATTGATTACACATTAAAAATGGTATTAAAGAAAGAGACAGCCTGTGTCTCTTCCAGCCTGTGGCTCTGAGTGTGGCCCGTGCTCTCCCTGGCTCTGACGCCCTCCCTGCCGTGGTGGGATCGCCCTCGGTACCCCTACCCCCA
Organism: Platanista minor; assembly: GCA_004363435.1. NCBI lineage: Eukaryota > Metazoa > Chordata > Mammalia > Artiodactyla > Platanistidae > Platanista > Platanista minor. The sequence goes on along the minus strand of RJWK010037576.1, from coordinate 2,645 downwards.
GGGAGGCATTCACATTCCTCTGCCTTTCTTTGGAAGAGCTCTCATCACCCCAGCGTGTACTTTGGTGACAAGAATGTGCACTAGGGCATCAGTGAGTCCTCAAATCTTGGAAATAAAGGCAGGATGATCTGGGCAGACGCAGGCTTTGTTCTCTTGCAGTTTCCCAATGTGTGTGCCCCGTGGATCCAAAAAGGGGTGGGGAACCACTCAGATCTTTTTATGATTAAGAAGAAAGAAATCCCGGAGAGAGGCTCTAGGGGTGGGGTGGGGGCCATCTGTCCTCTGTGCAGAGACTGTGTTCTGATAACCAACCACCAGGACCCCCGGGTTCTCTTCCCACAGACTTTTATTAAATGCAAAGAGTCCTTCAAATGAAGTGGCCGGAGTCCAAACATGAACGTGAATGTTTCTTAACTGAGCTACGATTGAGAACAAATGGACCATGGGAGCCCTCTTACCCGCCACAGGGAACTGCTGTTATCTCAGACTCCCACTTTGGGTAGCACCTCCCTGAAAACGTGCAGTCTGCAGCTTGCTCACCTAGCAGTACTGTTCACAGAGGCCACAAATATAAATCCTCGAAGTCCCCAACCTTCCGGCTCGCATGCCCCTTGGGTTTCTGCCCCTGAACAGGTGGGTGGTGGCTCGGCTCTGCCCAGGGATGTCACAGACAAGAGGCACGAGGCGTCAGGGCACCCCAGTCCTCCTTCCGCGGCTCTGGTCTCTGCCTCGATTTGGGGCCTGATGAATAGAAATGTCACTGGAAATTGATTTTCCATTTAATCAAAAGAGAACTTTATTTCTGGGTCTCTCCAAATGTAAGGTCATCCCTTGATGAGCTGGTGAAATTTTATTAAGTTTTAACCTTGCTGTTGCGTGCTTTTGGGTGTTGTGTTCACGGGGGAGCAGGCTCCCTATGAGCCATGAGCTGATAACTACAAGGGTCAGAATTGGCAGAGGACAAGAGAACTGAGCTGGCAAAGGCAGTCCCACTCCCCAGCTCCTCTGTCACCAGGCAGCTCACTCTGGTTTAGAGAGGGTTCTGTGGTCTAAGCAGGGGTCGAGAAATGTTTTCCATAAAAGGGCCAGATGGTAAATATTTTAGGCTTTGCAGCCATGGAGCCTCCATCATAATGTCAACTCTGCGTATAGCCCCAAAGCAGCCATAGACAGTAAGTATACAAATGGGGGTGGCCACCTTCCCACAGAGCTGCTTACAGAACCAGACAGGGGTTCCGATTCAGCTCTCAGGCTGTAGTCTGTTGACTTTTGGTCCAAGAGACCTTTAGTTCTGTGTGACTTGACTAAGATAACACTGGGTGTGCAAAAGCAATTCAGTTCCAAGGTTGCCTTTGAGTGGAAGTAAGTTTTATGTACAGCAAGACCTGGATCTGCTTACGATAGATTCTGCTTATATATTAATTGAGTTTCTTAATGTGACAGCTGCTATCCCGATGGCTTAGAGGGGCGAGAGGAGATAAAATTCAGGAGCAATATTGCCGCTCACTTACGGTGTTATTCCGAATCGAGCCTTCGTTTTAGCAGAATCACCACACTTTTGGATGCACTTGGATTTCCAGGGTAGAGGGGACCATTGAGCTCTCCTGGATTGTTTGTGAATTTCTCGGATGGATGGCTCTGCTGGAATCCACAAAGTCTTGTTAACAACATTAATGTGTAACTACCTGCGTTTTAATCATGCAAAGACAAACTCGGGCCATTTTGTTCTGGTGGAGCGTCACTAATTCTAGTTATACGATAACTATGCAACGCTGGAGTTTAGAAATTGGGCCTCCGAGATCCATTAGCGGTGTGGTGCGCGTTGCTGAATGGATGTCTGTATTATTATCAAGGTGATTCAAAACAAATTTCAAGCTGTGACAATAAAATCGTTCTTGTAGTAGGTTGGGGTTTGTACAGAACTTGCCAACTTGAAGGAGACCGGTTATGTTTTCAAGTTGGAATTTTGGTGGACTAGTTTCACTTTCACTCATTTTCATTAATTTCTGAACAATTTTTTTTTTCCCAGTGTGATAATAGCGTACCAGGGCAAACTGTGATTCTCGGTTAATAATGATATGGTATCTTTTCACCCCGTTTAGCCTGTGGTGGTTTTGGGTATAAGATGTTCTCTTCTGTGGCCAGGACAAAGAGGAATACTCGGTGATCACACCAGGAATCCTGTCCCCGGGAAGGGTTTGTCCTGACCCTAGCACCATCCTTTGGAGACCCTCAGGCTGGCTGTGCCTGCTTCTCAGAGGCCTCTTTCTGTTTTCCTTTTGCCCATTTTCACTGCGACCGGTGCCCATGGGGAATGTCAGTTCTGGAGGAGAAGTGTGAGTAATTAGGTTTCCTCTTAAACCCTTTCTCTTGTTCTGGTGCTGGAGGGATTGCAGAAGAGCCTTTTACAGCTGTCTGTGGTTATAGGACCATCCTCCACTGTGCCCTCTGCGTCCGCCTTCCCTTCCCCCCACAGAGCTTCTCACAGTGTAGAAGACGCTCAGTCAAGACATGTGAAACGAATGAACGTCGCGGTCGGATGGTGTCCTGGGGGGTCCCCGAGGGAGCCTTGACGAGAGCACCAGAGCCGGATACGTCAGGAATCCTGTGCCCGTCCTCTCCCCTTGCCCAGTGTCCACACTCAT
>RJWK010037575.1:0-21202 GCA_004363435.1 Platanista minor | reverse complement strand
TTTTTTTTTTTTTTGCGGTACGCGGGGCTCTCACTGCTGTGGCCTCTCCCGCTGCGGAGCACAGGCTCCGGACGCGCAGGCCCAGCGGCCATGGCTCACGGGCCCAGCCGCTCCGCGGCATGCGGGATCCTCCCGGACCGGAGCACGAACCCGCGTCCCCTGCATCGGCAGGCGGACTCTCAGCCACTGCGTCACCAGGAAAGCCCCATGTTGGATATTTTTATGACATTCTTTGGTCTCCTGTTCTACCCAGTAAAGTGAGTAAATAGGTCAAAATACCTTATACTAGCCTCTATCATAATTAATAAGCACAAAAGATATCCACATTTCTCAAACTGGAACTTTAGTGCAACAGTTACTGGATGTATTAAATCCCAGGTACCTTGAAAAAGAGTATAATATTTGTACAATGGTATTCTACTATAGGTACTTAAAGAGCTGTACTTCATTTTCTTAAAAATAAGATATACAGATCCCTATTTAGTCCTTCACCTAGTATATATTGATGATATGAATTGGGAAAGTATAAATCAGTGAAGAAAAACTATATTATTCAAGCATATACTATATCCTAAACAATAATTAATTTCTTCTTTGTAAAATGGGGAGTTAAACCAAATTCTCTCTTTTATAGTTTTTAGTTCTAAAACTTCTCTAAAACTATAGCTCTTTAAAAACTTATGTTTTCAGAATCATAAGAGTTTGTTACAAGAAAACATTTAAGAATCATTAGCTAGACTTTTTTATATTAAAGAGAGGGGTCCACATGACTTAGTACAATTTCTTCAATATCATTCTAACAATGGCAGGTGCTTGACTTAAAAGCTGCCAGGAAAAAGAAAAGAGAGAGTTAAAATGAAAATACAGTCAAGTAGAAGAAATTTTTTAATTTTTTATAAGGCAAAGAGTGGAGAAAATTGAAGGCTGGTCAGGAACCCATATGATACAGCTAGAAAGAGCTCTATAAGAATACATTTCTAGAAGGAAGTAGAAAGAGATTGCTTTACAATCGAGGTGGAATGGTGACCTTTATTTTTTATTAGTAGAATATTATGGATTTTGCAAGTACTGGCTGTTGGGGCTCTCAGTTGTTAGAGACTCAGGAACATCCTATAATTTTGTTCCTTTTTTTTTTTTTTTGCTATTAATTAACCTTCAAATAAGCCTCTCTAGTTTTGCAGAGTGATTTCCATATTCTAATCCAAGTGAATGGTGTGAAGTATTAAAACTAAAACAAATAAAAAGAGAAACTCATAGGAAACCACAGCTATTTATAGGATAAGAACTATTCAATGAATCTAAATTGAGACTATTGTTCACTCATCCTAGGTCAATAAAATGTTAATATAATAATAAGTTCCTTGTTGTCTTCTTTATAATATGGCCCTTAACCATGCATGGATAACTAAAATCATGAGTCTGTGCTGGTGTAAAACACAGCTTTTAAGTAGAGAATATTAAAATATTTCAAGAAATCCTCCATGGATTCTTCAAGATCAAATGCCCTGTCTGCAAAAAAAAAAAAAAAAAAAAAGTTAGTTAAATAGCTATCTTTGGAGAAATTTTCTCTTGTGAATCCGAAAAAAAAGTTTTAAAAAGACATAAATGTATGTTGATGCAAAGACATGAGGGAAGAGGGATGAAAGAACCTGTGCCAAGATGCTGTTTGGCTCGTTCTCTTCACTTCTTCATTCTTATCCTCATCCCTATTCCCTCCCACCATAGGATTATTTCTACTCTTAGTGGATCCAGTTTACCTCCTGCCTCCTAGGACTGGTTTAGCTCTAGGCTCCTGACCTCATAAGACATTATTTGGCATCAAGATCATTCTTGCTCCTGGGCTCTACATCTACTGCTCAGGCTGTGCTTAATAATGCTCCCACTTTCTTTGGATCTGAGTGATGAGAGTTCTTTTCCTTTGTCCCTATCCCATGTTCCCAGCCTATATTTTAGATACTATGTTATGGCTTTTCAGATATTCACCAAGTCCCTCAAGGAGGATCTGTTTTACCACCCTAAACCTTCCTTATACTGATGGCCTAGAATACTATATACTATTATGCCTCAAGTGGAAAGTTCTCAAGCTCTTTGCCTTTATGGACCACATGCCAATCATCCTCCCTTTTGTATACCCTCTGATCATGTGTTAGAATCATCTGGTATAGTAATTGTTTTCCAGTCCTAGCCTCCTTCAGTTTCATGCAGTAGCATCCGAAGCCCTAGGGTTGATTGTTTGTGACAAATAGTCTCAACTCTATAAAATAAATCTAAATGTCAGCTATAAGGATTGAAGAAATCATGAGAATGAGGACTTCCAGTAACACTTCAGCAGACAAAGAATGGCAAGTATGGAGAATTCACTGGAGAATTAATAAGGCATGAACAGGAAGAGTACAAGGCAATGGCAAAAGCCAGTTGAAAATGGAGAGTAAGAATCTCTAATTGTTTAATTCTTCATGATTTTGAATATTCCCTAAGGATTACTAAGTGAGCTTGTTCGGGGAGCTTGGGCAGTGGTTACTAGGAAGGAATTCTCATTTGGGATTAACAGAGATGGCTTGAAAAATTTCTGTCAGGTAAGGGCATTGATTGTATTAGGTCTGACATAATTGAGCCAAAAGTTTAGAAGAGGCAAGGGGTTAATGCTACAGAAACCTCTGTTGTTCTGTGATTCTAAATGCTTTAATTATATTTTTGATGATTAGGTTCCAAAGTTGCTGTATGGGAGTATTAATTGAAAGTAACACATGGTGGAAGAGACTAGGTACTGAGGTGGAGATTGAAGAGAAGATACAACAACTTTTAATGTTTTATTTCCAGTATAATGAGCCATGAGAAGGCAGTTCTGTGGGGGGTTAATCTGTGTTAAGGAACTGGGGAGCTAAAACAGATACAACTGACTCAATGAACAGGATGAAGGAGAAACATGTAAATGGACGGATAGTGCCAACAGTGAATCTAAAAGAATAATACAAAAAATGTGATGAGCTTGTGTATATATATTTAAAGTAGCATTTTAAATGTCCTTAAGAGTGGCAATAAGAAGCAAAGAAAAAGTTGACCCCACTAGATCCTCCAGTTTGGTGATAAATAAAAAATAATGGCATGGCATAACAGAACAATTAATCTATCTGCAGAGTAGAAAAAGATGACAAAGGGAGAGGGTTAAAAAAAGTTTTGGGAGAAATGAGTTTTTTATTCATAATGGAGAGGAGAGAATAGGAATGAGATGAGATGAACCACTGCAGAATGGGTTATTTAAGTAAGTAGCAAGGCTATAATTGGAGTTGCTTATCTTCCTACCAGAAATGACAAAAGAATTGAGGAGGACACACAAATTATGAGACAAAAGCTATAGTTATCATGGGGTTGACTGGAAACACTTTTACACAGAGTAGAGGGTGGGAGGGTTTGAATATGGGTAAGAACAAAAGATGAAATCGAATTTCTATTAAGGTCCGAAGTTGTGACCTTTTCCTAATGCTTATTAAAATTTCTTCAGTGTTCACTAGTATTTTAATTAACTTGGTTTTTGCAAAGTTTATTTCCCCAAACCATAATGTTTTTTAATATCTCCCAGTTCTGTAACAACAACAACAATAAAACTCTCTTGGAAAAATTCTAAGAAAGTGCAACATGCAAATTATCTTCAGTAGATTAACTTTTTAAAATACACATTTGCATTACAGTTTAGCTAGCACACAAAACTCTTGCTTTATAGTAGAGCTTAGAAAGTTGTGTTGACTCTGATGTGACATGGTATATGCTGGAGCTCATATACCATTTTGTCCATTTTAAAAAGGACAAAAGTGAAATGTAATGTTAAAGGCTCGAAGCTCTGAAAATTTCTCTTGCCTCTGCTGTGTCTTCATTAATGTAACATTCTTTTATCTGCTTTGAGAATTCAATTCATAGGCAGTTAGACCACTGATTTTAGGATCACACCCATTGAGTAATATTTAGAAGTTGAATATGGGCTTCCTGCCTACTGAGTCATGTCCCAAAGGAATCAAACTAAACATTTTTTATTATTTTATAAATCATACCCTTACAGTTGTGATCGAAATTCAAATATAACCTTGTGGACAATGTTTATAATCTGACTGTGTATGCAATGAAGAGGGTCTGACTGAAAGACCATACAATCTTTTTCAAAACAGACAGACATTAAAGCAGACCCTGGTTTGCAGCAAATATTTGCTGAAGTTGCCATTTATCACGACACTCCTCATGTCTGAGCAGGTGTATGTTGTACAAAATGCAAAGAATCCTGGTTGCACTTTGATTTCATATACACCCAGTGCCAGTTTCAATTAAATCTATTCTCATAATATTAACATAGGTATAGCTTCAAATTTGCAAGTGTCCTAATACTTTTGCTAAAAGCAAAGAAACAAACAAACCTAGAGTTATACCATGTCCGTTTGCTAAATTTTGTGCAGTAAAGTACCCTCAAAGGACTCAATCCTGACAGGCTTTTATGAGCACAGAGATTTAGCTCAAGTTGTTAATCCAACATCAGCCTGGTCTGGCTACTTGGGCAACACAGGACTAAACATTTGCTTGGGGTATGGAAATCAGAAAATGGTCTCAGGGTATTACATTTGATCTGGAACTTGTAGGCTAAGTAAGATTTTGCTAGGAGTATCTGGGAGGAAGGAGGTTTGTGGGCAGAAATAGCAACACCAGAAAAGTGTCACAGATCTGAACGTACATGGCTGGGTCTGGGAAATGCTGAGTGCCCCAGAGTGAGCTTGGAGCTAAGGATGGTGGGAATGAGACGGGAGGGGACTTTAATGTTGTAATAAAAAAGAAGGGGCCACTGGAGGTGTTTAAGCAGAGGGACAAAAGTAGCCGAAATTTTAAAGATTAGCCTGGCAGATGAAGGGAGCATGAATGAATTATAAGGCAGGAAAACCCAGTAAGAATCCTTTCCTAACAATCCAGATGAGAGGTAATAGGCACCTGGAGTAAGACAAAAGCAAGGAAAGGTCTTTGACAAATAAAAGCCATTTCTACCACCCTCCAGCCTCGTTTCCATCCTTCTCATTCTTTTTTGGTGGGTAAGGGGGAGGCGGGGGGGGGAGCATTTAAAAAATTTTTTTTCTCGATTTCTAAATGAAAGACTTTTCCCCCTCCTTTTCATTCTGTAACAACTGTCCCACAGAATTACGCTGAGGATTCAATAAAGCAGCACATCTGAACACATAAATAACAACATACATATGCTACGTATTTTGCATACATGTTTCTACATTTATAACATACATTGATTGCTCTCACTTTATAGCACAAGGATTTTTACTTCAAAGGACTTAAGATTGTTTCTTTAAGATGTCTTCCAAATAATCAACCCTATTCCAATTTCTTGCATGATCCATACCCAGTTTACCAACTTCCCACTCTTACATTTCCACTTAAATGTCTGTTGGCACATATATCTGGTATGAAAAGGATTTCAGTTGGTTGCTTCTCCTGAATTTCCTATGACCATGAATGGCTCATATGTTTTTTTAGTAACTCAGGCTGTGAGGCTTAGCTTTCTAGGTGTGAAACCTCTGCAAATCTTCACGTGCCTGTCCTCCTTTCTGTTTCTCCTGCTCTCACCCTTTCATAGGCATCAAAACTGCTTAGGAACTATACCCAAATCCGCTGACCTGCTCCATGGGCTTCCTCCAGCACACTGCTGTAGGATGACCCTTCCTAAAGTGGATGCTCCTCATAATATTCCTCTGATCAAAAACCTCCAATTACATTTACAAGCACAGCCTGGTTTTCAGCCACATTTCCTGTTTCTTTTTTTGCGGTACGCGGGCCTCTCACTGTTGTGGCCTCTCCCGTTGCGGAGCACAGGCTCCGGACGCTCAGGCTCAGCGGCCATGGTTCACGGGACCAGCCGCTTCGCGGCATGTGGGATCTTCCCGGACCGGGGCAGGAACCCGTGTCCCCTGTATCGGCAGGCGGACTCTCAACCACTGCGCCACCAGGGAAGCCCCACATTTCCTGTTTCTTACCTTCACAAAGTCTTAATATGCCTCATATTTTTCGGACTTGGAATGTGTTCTTTCCAGGAACATCATCTCCCTTATGAAGCTTTTTTCTGATATGTTTTTCCCCATTACCAAGTATGGTCTCGATCATCATTAAAACTCCGTAACATTTTTTTTAAGAGAAATTATTTAATTTGATAAAATGTATCTTTGGTTCTTCATTTTTTTTTTTTAAACATCTTTATTAGAGTATAATTGCTTTACAATGGTGTGTCAGTTTCTGCTTTATAACCAAGTGAATCAGTTATACATATACATATGTCCCCATATCTCTTCCCTCTTGCATCTCCCTTCCTCCCACCCTCCCTATCCCACCCCTCTATGTGGTCACAGAGCACCGAGCTGATCTCCCTGTGCTATGCGGCTGCTTCCCACTAGCTATCTATTTTACGTTTGGTAGTGTATGTATGTCCATGCCACTCTCTCACTTTGTCCCAGCTTACCCTTCCCCCTCCCCGTATCCTCAAGTCCATTCTCTAGTAGGTCTGCACCTTTATTCCCATCTTGCCCCTAGGTTCTTCTGACCATTTTCTTTTTTTTTCTTTTTTTAGATTCCATATATATGTGTTAGCATACGGTATTTGTTTTTCTCTTTCTGACTTACTTCACTCTGTATGACAGTCTCTAGGTCCATCCACCTCACTACAGATAACTCAGTTTCATTCCTTTTTATGGCTGAGTAATATTCCATTGTATATATGTGCCACATCTTCTTTATCCATTCATCTGTTGATGGACACTTAGGTTGCTTCCATGTCCTGGCTATTGTAAACAGAGCTGCAATGAACATTTTGGTACATGACTCTTTTTGAATTATGGTTTTCTCAGGGTATATGCCCAGTAGTGGGATTGCTGGGTTGTATGGTAGCTCTATTTTTTTCTTTTTATTTATTTATTTATTTTTTGTGATACGCTGGCCTCTCACTGTTGTGGCCTCTCCCGTTGCGGAGCACAGGCTCCGGACGCGCAGGCTCAGCGGCCATGGTGCACAGGCCCAGCCACTCTGCGGCATGTGGGATCTTCCCGGACCGGGGTACGAACCCATGTCCCCTGCATTGGCAGGCGGACTCTCAACCACTGCGCCACCAGGGAAGCCCTGGTAGCTCTATTTTTAAAACCCCATAGCATTTTAATCCCTTCTTTCTATGCATCTTTAATGTACATTATAGTAAATAATTGTCTTACCCTCAAAAATGCACTAGATTTTAAACTTCTTGTGGTCAATGGCTATGCTGTCCATAACTGATGCTATTGCAGAGTCATGCATGCAGAAGCAGTTCACTAAGCATCAGATTTATTTAATTTTATTGAACATAACCTCAAAGCATGTATTTTCCTAATGTGGATACAGCTGTTCCATTTTAGGTGAATGTGAAAGATTTTCTCAGGCACCTTTCTGCTTTTGGTTATCAACATCACCACCAGTATATTCATTATCAAGAAAGAGCCATTGAATGTCTGCAATTTCAAGGCATGCCCAGTTTGGTAGAACTGAGTGTGGTCAGCACAGACCCAATGCAGATTTTACTCCCTGATTTCATTGGTGGTGATGGTCAAAGTTAAGCAAGTCTTGGTGACAATGTCAATGCATTTAAATAATGAAATGAGATAGCTACGGCTACTCTTCACATTGATGAGATGCAGACGTTTAGGCACTGCCATGATTTTGTTGGGAGATGGAGCTCACTTCTTGTTAATCAAGCCTTATTAACTGTGAAGCTTATCAAACACACATATCTTCACCATAAAGCACATCACATCCTTCTTTCACTTTAGAAACTCTAGATAGCACTTCAGCACTATGCTCTGGGGCCATTTTAAGTAGTGAAACCACTAACACAAAGCACATGGCAAAAACACATGGCACTAAGTAGACCTCGAACAGGATACTTGTTTACGGTATGAGAGCTGAAAGAAGAAGACAGAGGAGTTGCCTTGTTTGACCTCAGCTGGGAGTGTGCAGGTTGGGTGACTTAAACCTGTCATCACTCTGCACATGTCTAGGTAAAAGCACCCAGGTGTAGATATGGGAGTTTCAGATAAATTTTAGCATGTAGAGGAATTCACAAATATGGAATCTGCAAATTATGAGGTTCATTTGAACTAAGGACAATTCAACCACCAGGCAGCCAAAGATTATATAATCTTTTTTTAGTTCTTACTGAAGTTGAAATGATGTTTATTAAGTTTCTCACAGTTCCTCAGCTCACATTTTATACTAAAGGTAAGGAGCTGTTTATAGTTGTCACATATATTCACTGTTATAAGCCTCTAAACTTTTAATTATATAGTTCCCTCTGCCTGCAGTGCTGTACTATCTTCTTCATTACTTAATTCCCATTTAATCCTAACAGCTCAAGTTAGTATATCTCCACCAGGAAGGCTTCTAAGTGATATCCTGAAAGTATGCATTCCTCTATCTTGGCACATGGAATTTAATACATTTTCTGTCTCCTCTATATTGAGAACTTCTTAGTAAGGCTTACATTTACCCATTTTGTAGCCTTAATATCTAGCACAATGCCTGGCACATCATAGGTGCCAAATATTGCATTGAATTGAACTGAACTAGGAAGCGTGTAGGAAGAACTGCTAATTTTAAAAACGAAGAGAATGTAACTTGAATATGTAGAAAAACAACTTTAAAAAATAGGACTGAATTTAATCAGTTTGAGTGAAAGATAGTACAGTGAGGAACAAAAAAAACAAACTCAAATGGTTTAAGAAAGACTTTGTGTGCTCAAGAACTGTGGAGGTGGGGGGATGGCTTAATCCTCATCATATAACACAAATTGATGACTCAGCAGCATAAAGCAATGATTTAAAAAGCTAACATTATGCTGGAATATATTTTAATAGGAGTATGACTAGCTTATCACGAGTAGTAGTCTTTCTCCCATATTTGGCAATAATCAAGGCTTTCCTGAAGTATTTATGAGAGTTGTAGAGAAATTGGAGCTCATTCAAAGAAGATCAACAAAAATGAAAATGAGACCATTACAAAAGATGAAAGGGCCTCTGGGGACTCCAAGGAGGTCAGAGAACAGCAAAGAGGATCATGAATTAGAACTTGTTGTTAAGCTCAGCCCCATACTTGGCACAAGACTCAGTAAACAGCTCATTGATTAATTAAAGTACTCAAGTTGAGGCTCAAAGGACAGATACCAGTGGTTCTGCATTAGTATACTAGCCAAAACTGGGTAAAATAGATTAAAATTCTAGAAATAGATGAAAAGTTATTTGAAGGAAAATCTGATGATCCAGTGATTAAACACTGGAACAAACTTCAGCAAAAGATCTTGAAATATTCTTTCATACCTATCTATTCGAATCATTTAGATGACAAACCGCTTTGAATGACTTAACTAAGTCCAGCCTAGGAACAGTGGGCTGGACTCATTGCCCTTTTAATCACTATAACAGAATTATAATACTTACTGGTATATTACATTATTTTTTGGATCTAGAAATCTGTGACTATAGTTTTATTTAATCTATTTAACCTGTGTCCATCATGACTATTTTCATATTTCTCACTTTCACTCTCACACATATTTTCCTAGGGAAGATGAAGAAAAGTGTCTCCATTTATTTCCTTCTTAATATTCTCACCTGGTAATAGATCTGAACCAAGCTAAGGGAAGAAAGACTCTTGATTTAGAAAGTTGACTACATCTCTTACATAAATAGGAACAGTAATAATTATTTTTATAGTATCTACTAAGAACTTAAATGTTCCAGGGACCAGGATGGGGTTTACATGCTTTATCTCATTTAATCCTAACAAAAATTCTCTGAGAAAGGTACTATTATAATCCCTTTTATGGATGAGGACTGGGATACAAACAGTAAAGATATGTAAGACTACCTACCCTCATGGTGCTTATTTAGTGGATAAATGGGAGAAACTGTCAACATAATATTTTTTTCCCTATGGCAGATGGTGATATGCTGTAAGAAAGAAAGGTAAAGCAAGGGAGAGGGAGTTCAAGGGGGAGGGTTGGGTATGAGGCAGTTTAAGTAAAGCTTCATTAAGCTTTTGAGACATTTGAGCAAAGGTTGGAAAGAGATGAGGAGGAGATACATGAGGAAAGCTGGGGAAAGAGAATTTATGTTGGAGAAAACAGTCCTGTGCAAAAGCCCCAAGTAGGGGCATGACTGCAATGTTTGAGGAATTGCCAGGTGAGGGGAGGGCGTGGAGCTGGCCAGTGTGGCCGAGTCACAGCCTGCAAAGAACAGAATGGTAAGAGATCAAAGCCAAAGAAATAATAGGATATTGGAGCCCAGATAATGCAGGAGCTCTGTGACTCATTAAGGACTTTGGCATTTATTCTGAATGAGTTTGGAAGTTATCTGAGGGTTTTGAGCAGAGGTGTGAATGATCTGACAAAATGTAAAATGCTCCCTCTTATGTGTTAAGAACAGACTGCAGGAAGACAGAGACAAAAATAGGATAAGAGTTAAGCTATTGCAATCGTCCAGAAGAGAACTGGTGATAGCTTGGACCACGGAGGTAAGAGTGAAGGTGGTGAGAGGTTGTTGGATTCTTGATATATTTGGAAGGTGGAACTAAAAGAATTTGCTAATCAAGGCTCCGCAGCATACTATTTGGCCTTAAGCAAACTACTTAATTTCTTAGAGCCTTATTATTCTTTCCTTAAAATATGGGCCAATATGTCTTCTCCAGTGAGCAGATTGTGAGAATTAAATGAAAAAAAATATGTGATGTGCTTGGCATAACGCTTAGAACACAATGGACACCTAATAAACACTATTTCTTCTCTCCTCTCTTGTCTCCTATCTTTATCAATGGGCTTTTATTTTCATCACTTCATTTGATCTTAAAAAATGTACTCTAAGGTAACACAGCAAACATATTATCTTTAATTTATAAGTGAAGACATATAATACCATTAACCTAAATGTTTTATATGAAACTGCAGCAAAAGTTAAAATATCTCTGGACTTAACTTCTTTTACAGTGTACCTTCAAGTGTAGAGTGAAGCTTCTTACATGTTGATGTTTGAATCCTTCCAGACATATCATGTCTCATAAGAAGGAAAATTCACCCTACTTTTGGTGGCTTTTAAAAGTGTGCTCTCCAAATTTTAATTTTAAAGGTTTCTTTTAAAGAAACATATGCTATCCCAGCTGTCTACATCTAATAAAGCAGCCACTGACATAAGGGGAAAAAAAAGGAATGGAATATAACATTTCAGGGGTTCTTCAGATACACTGCAGACTTTTGAACAAAGTGAATGCAGTTAAATCAGGTTGACATGCAAGTGTAGGGATTGTGGAAGAGTGAAACTCCCTATAATGCACATAGAATCCCAGACTTTCAAAGCCAATACTGTTTATTACACATACATTATTAACACCAACAACAAAAAATCACAGGTTATTAAACAAAAACAAAATGCTGGGTGTTTCTGCTATTGATGTATTTAAAATCACGACATGTTTATCTGTAGGATGTTTATGTAAAACTTCATTATAATAGTATTTATAACGTTTCTCTAACTCATATCACTATGCAAATAATTATACAGAGAAGTCAGTGCATATCTCCACATGTTTTACTTTCTCATGGTCAGAACAAGAAGTACTGCAACAGTTTATGGATACTATGGAAAAATTTTTTAAAGTCGCAATAGAAAAAAACAATTTTAAAAAAAGGAAAAAAGCATTATACTTACTAACAAATAATGCTGCAATTTCAAGTTGCGTCAATAATTTAAATAAAATTATTTTTTATAGATTGGTAGTGAGAGTTGATATTTTATTGTATTCATGGTATGATTTATTTTTCAAAGTCAATTTGGTTTTGGACACAGATCATTCTAATCTCACTTTGCTCTCAATAGGGCAATAGTAATAGGACAGCCATGGTCCAAAAGTAAAAATGAGGGCTCCCCAAGCTGCCATCCCCCTCTGGATAAGTCTCCCCTTCACCAAAATTGTCCCAACAAACACCTACAGAAAAGATAGTCATGGAAGTCCAAAGTGAGTGTCACAGTCAGAGTCGCTGGGGGAGCTTATGAAACATGCAGAAATCCCATACCACGTGCAAGCTTTCCCAAATGAGAATTTCCATGGCAGGACCCAGAAACCCTACTTAACAAGAACTCTGGATGATATTTTCATATACTGAAGTATGAGAACCACAAATTCTAACTTTAGAAATAACATGAATAAGTTACTGAGCCTCACTGGTCCTTAGTTTCTTTATCTGTAAATTGGGGATAATTATATTCACCTCATTCAATCATTGTGAAGATTAAATTAGATAAAATCAAGGCAAAACATGTAAAGCATGTGATGTTTTGTACTATTTTTGATCATTGCTGACCTAGGGTTCAACCAGTTTTCTGGGCTGGTTCAATGGAAAAGCAAAGGATTTGAGGATATTTTCAAGAAAGTTCAAGTAATAGACCGTGAAATTTAGACATATTACTGATTAACGTGAAGCCAGAAAAGACTTGGCAGAGTGAAAGAAAAATGAGTGTTAGAGGGTCTGAGAGTCTCAAAGAAGTCAAAGAAAAAAGTGTAGTGAGCTTACATGGAGAGTTGGCAGGATGGAGAGTGGAGAAGAAAGTGTGTTCCCTTTCCTCTAATTTCTGGAATGGAAGTGTGTGTGTGTGTGTGTGTGTGTGTGTGTGTGTGTGTGTGTGTGGTGTGTGTGTGTGTGTCTATAATAGTTGGAAATGTGATAACATTAACAAAAGTACATAATATCAGCTACAAAAATTGTGAAATATATGGCACAGGATAATTTGATATGGGACAATTTAAAACCCTCAAGACAAAATCAAAAGCTCATTTCTACTGCATCCAAAGAATCGGTTCCTCTCACTCTTTATGAGCATAAGGGGTTAGAGAACAGAATAAGAGAAAAAAGTAGCCAAAGTACAGGAGGTTAAAATTTAAGATTTCATTGGCCTGGTGGCTCTCAATTATGGCAAGTCTGAGGATATGACAACAAATTAAGTGCCTAGGTGGGGTGGAGGCCAAGAGCCCATGAAATAGGGACTGGTGCATGGTTTCTAACCTGGCTAGGAAGATGGCAGGGTTTGGGGTGGAAAGGAAGATTGTGCTCTAGAGGCAGTAAAAGATCAGTGCAAGATGGACAGCATACAGGAGGCTGATGGATGAAGAGGAAGTGTATGGTGGCTACCATCATGCTGTGCACCTTGTTTACATTAGGTTGGAAGAGAAATGGTTTCGGAGTGAGGCAGCATCATGGAGTTGGGAGCTGTGTCTCCCACCCCCACCCCAGTTCCCATGGGCATGTGAGAGTAAGCAGTGCATGCTCAGGCAGCTTCAAACGATGCCAAGTTCCTCGAGGGAGCACCAGATTTCAGGAGGACAGAAGGCTCTGTCTGAGAAAACGCTGGGAATGCTGGGAAAGCTGCTCAACATGGCGGGGTCCACTGGGCTTCCTATGTGTGCTCCTAGGGCCCACAAACAGGGTCTCGCTCTCAAAAGGGACTCCGCGCTCTGGATATCACCTTGAAATTCTTCTCAATTGTATCCCTGAATTTGTGTTTTGCAGGTGAAATCTGATCTGGTGGGATGAGGGAGAATGCATAGGGGGCTTAGAACCTCAGCTCATCTGTTATCTTGCCTCCCTGGGCAAAACCTCAGCCACCTGCTCCCCTGGCTCCCACCCCATTGTCCAGTGATGCTGCCACCTCCAGGGGACCTAGCAAGGGGCTTGTGGAGGGATGGGGATTAGCAATACAAGCCCCACACTCAGACTTGTGCCGGGCTCCTGGGCAAGTCTATACTCACCCCCTCGCCTGAGGGAGCTCAACACAGAATGATAATAATAAAAACCACCAGAATGGGTTTAGAGAGAGATCACAAAAGAAAGGAAAAAAATAGGGTTTTTTCCCTTTGTTTTTTTGTACAAGGAGACCTACATTTTCATTTGCACTGGGTCCTGCAAATTATGTAGCAGGTCCTGACTGGAGGTTTCCAAAGGTAACAGGAAAGATGATAGGAGAGCAATAGTGAGTAGAGGGATTGGTGAGAAAGGGCATCAGTGAGACCTTAGGAGAGGAGGAGGATGGATTGATAAACTGAGACAACAGGGGATGGTGGAAGTTGTATTTTGAGCAGTGGCTGAGGAACAGAAAGACATGGAAGTTACCCTGTCACAGATCTAAATGGAACTCCAAGGCAGGTCTAGTGTAAGTGGACTGAACTCTAATGCTCAGCTTTATTGCTGATGGCTTCTGCTCAGGGTACCAAACAGAAAGTTGAGAGGTTCTTACAAGCTCGTTCAATAAATCCTTTCCCAGGGGTCATTTAGCTAGGGAAACTGCACTTCATATTGGAAACAGCTCCTCTCGTGGGATATAACAGTAAATTCATGGTATGTGTGGGCAGGTAGAGGCCAGGGGAAGGCAGTGGGGACAGAATTTGGGTCTCATTGCAAAGAGCTGGATACAACCCAAACCACTGAGCTTACAAAGGAAAAAAGAACAGGCTCTGAGTTTGAAGTGTGTCTGTAAAATGGGGATAGTGATAATTCCTGCTTTCTGACTGCTCAGGATTGTTTAAGCGTTAAAGTATTTAATAAATGTGAAATTGCCTTGCAAACAGCTACATAAATATTAATCAGTACTTTAATTCTATATTCTTTTCTTTTTCTTTTGAAGGATTATGGGATACTTCAAATTACTCTGTAACAGCATTTAGGAGAGAGATGCTGGAGTCATGCTTCATCATTGCCAGCCCTATGTCTCTTGAAGGTTAAACCTCTCGATGAAGAAATGAAAAATTTAAACACAAACCAAGCAGAAACAAAAGGTAAGTTCCAAAGCAGATGAAAGCTAAGTTTATATATATATGAATGTCAATTGTGAATGAGTGACTGTCCTAGAAGATATATATCAGGGTAAAAAGAATGTGGGAAGAGAAAAAAAGGTTGTATCTTTGTGAATTTTAGAATATTTTCCACTCTATATCATGTTCTTACATCTAAGTAGTCTCTCTTTTTCTGTGTTATTCTCTCTCTCTCTCTCTTTTTCAATATAGTATGGAAGAATCTAAAATGCAAGGGGGCTTAGCCCTACTTACTCACCTTCTCTCACTCACCAGTGGTATACCCACAAAAGAGCAACTGTGGACAGTGTAAAAGAAAAAATAAATTTACCAATCTAAAGAGATCGATGAACATTTCATTAAATAATACTGTCAGGATTTTAGAAAAGGAGTTTTAGACAGTTCAGAAACTAAAATTTGAGTAAAATGCTTCAGTCACCACCTTAGTTAATTAAAACCCCAGCTTAATTCACACTAATGTTTTTTTTGTTTTTGTTTTTTTTTGCGGTACGCGGGCCTCTCACTGTTGTGGCCTCTCCCGTTGCGGAGCACAGGCTCCGGACGCGTAGACTCAGCGGCCATGGCTCACGGGCTCAGCCGCTCCACGGCATGTGGGATCTTCGCGGACCTGGGCACGAACCCGTGTCCCCTGCATCGACAGGCGGACTGTCAACCACTGCGCCACCAGGGAAGCCCTACTTTAAATTCTAAATGCATGTTTGAGAAAAGATGTTTCAAAACCATTAGTTTGCACCACCAGGGAAGCCCTACTTTAAATTCTAAGTGCATGTTTGAGAAAAGATGTTTCAAAACCATTAGTTTGGGGCTTCCCTGGTGGCGCAGTGGTTGACAGTCCGCCTGTCGATGCAGGGGACACGGGTTCGTGCCCAGGTCCGCGAAGATCCCACATGCCGTGGAGCGGCTGAGCCCGTGAGCCATGGCCGCTGAGCCTACGCGTCCGGAGCCTGTGCTCCGCAACGGGAGAGGCCCGCGTACCGCAAAAACAAACAAACAAACAAACAAAAAAAAATTAAAGTAGATAACATTCATTTCTTCAATCTATTGAGATTTTGGAGACAAAATTCAAAATCATATTGTGTCCCCAAACTGTATCTTTTTTTTCTCCCGGTGGAGATGAAAATAGCAACTAGATTCGGGTATAAATATTAGGTGCTGATACAGGTATCAGTTCTTTTAGGTGCAGGTGCAGGCAACGCTTCTTTGAAAAGATCGCCACCTAGGGGAAATTATGAGTCAAAGCAACATCTGCAATGCACCACACATGCTGCGTAATACCTGGTGACATACTTAAGAATAAAAACATGTAAAATGTTCTCATATTTCAGTAAATGAGGTGAACCACCTACGAAACCCATACTAACTGGTGGCCCTAGAATATTTTTTTGTGTCTAATTTTATGTTTATTTGTAAGTAACATTAGAACTGCATATAGTTTTTGCTTATGCATTAGGGCTTGACTTCTAATGTTTTCCTCAATATCTAGAAATACTTTTAGAAAATAGGTATCCTAACACTTGAGTACAGGGATAAAAGTTACATTGGGGGCAAATTCTTCAACTTAAAAATAAGCAGAAATTTTAATTAGGACCCTGAAAATGTTTGAGCCTAACATGTCAAAGATTTCTGTGTCAATTTAGTCTTAGAACTTAACAAAAACATTTTCTCCTTAAACTCATTTGCTTCTGAGCATTTCTGCCTAAGTCCCAAATCAGAACAAGTAGAGTGAGAGATAATTTAGTTGGTTGATTCAGGTAAATATAGGCTGTTTTTCTTTGCTTCAATTTCTGTTTTTGAATCACTGCATTTTCTGAAAGCAATTCAACATGAAATATGATCCATGTAGTAATCTTTCCATGCTATGTTACAAATAAGGGAACTTGAAAGCAAAAAATCTTTAAGGTAGTTTTGAATGGATGATTAGCAGCTGTGAGAAATTTATGTCCTGTTTAAATTTAAAAAAGCTGCTACCTTCAAAAGTTAACTCTCTCAAAAAAACCTCTTAAAAGTAATTTCGAATTAAATCACATGTTCTGAAGATAATTTTTGGTTAGTTAGATGCCTCAGGATTGTGAATTTTTAATGCATCAAGTATTATAGAATAGGCGAAAGTATAAACAGGGAGAAAACCTTATGGATTATTTGAAGAAGTTTTATTGTCCTGTGTTTACCCTCATTAGATCAGTTGTCATACTGTTTAGTGACTGGCTATTAACTCCTCAATCTTCCCCATTAAATGGTAAGCTCCTTGGAGGCAGAGACTCTGTTTTGTATGCAGTCATTTCCAGGGTGGTACTGAGCCAGTGTCTGTTCTGATTAATTGGTACCCATAGTAAATACCAGTGGTTAAATATTTTGAATAAAACCCATACATGTATCTATACCACTTAGAATGAATATAGTGCCTGACATTTAACAGGGATACAAAGCATAATGGGTGAGTGAATGGCCTCCAAAACTGGACCTACTCACTGCTTTGTGTATGTTTACTGAATGTACCACTTTCCCACAAAAAATAGAAGAACATAATTAAGAAGTTAATCCACTGTAGAAGGCATAATTAACATTTGTAAAGGCAAAGGCAAATATAAATTATTCTCATCCCTTTTTTAGGTTATCACTAGACTAAGCATCTTTATAGGTAATCAAAAGATAATGGTCGCCAAAGGGAACTATTTTATCATACAAAATTGTATTTATATGTAAACATGCATAATCATATAATGATATGTGTATATATATAAATAATCATATAATTATATCTATGCACAAATAAATATAATCTTAGGAATGAGTAGTAACTTTGGTAATAGAATACAAAAGATTCTTAAATATATTAAGATGGATTATAAATTTATCTACCTAGATAACTAAACTTGACATTTGATCACTGCCTAGTAAAATTATTTAAATTACTTGGTAGTTCACATGTAACACACCTAAGATATGTTAAATCCATCTAGTACTGATTAACTTCTGTCTGCAGAGTAGATGTGTTATGAGTCTAAACTTTAGTGTGCTATAGTTTTTTTGTAAAAATGGCTAATAGTAATGAACACCCTAAATGCTGAAAAATTCTGCATTCTAAAACATACTTGACTTCCAAGATTTTATCAAATCCTGTGGCTCTGTCTTGTATATGTAATCTAGACCAATCAGCTTTCTCCTCCTATCCTTCAATAATGCATCACCACATTTGAATCCCCATCAGGTCTTATTCTCTTCTACTCCTTACGGTCTCTCTTTCCCTCAAAGCAACAACTTTACCAAACTGAATAAACAAATCCGTACTAATATACTAATATATTCACCAGGAATTATTAATTGCCAACTCTCTCCTGATATATACAGAATCTAATAGTTGACTTATAAGGATAAAATTTGTCTTAAGCTAAAGGAGTGGCGACGCTTAAGGTGAGATGTTTAAGCTAGAGAGAATATGAATATGCCAGTGACCAGTAGAAACTATTTTAAAGAAAATAGAGTTTTAAAGTACAACAAGATGTAAACACCCTGTCTTTTGCCTATACTTACGGCTGGGTCTGTTGGTAATCTTAGGGACAAAGGAGTTGTAATACCTTACATGACATTATTCCTAGATAAATTCTTATTTCTTTTTACTGTTTCATCCACATCTCCTATTTAGATTCTTACTCTAATTCCTGATACTTTCCTTATGGCAAAACTTTCTCAGCTTTTACACTTGGATTCTTCATTAGATCCAGATGCTTTCAACTGACTTCCTGATATTGGTGACTGCTTTTACTTTTTATACCGCATTTAATTTTTTCCCCTAACTGTGACTGCCATGTGTCAGCCCTTAGGCTCTTCTCCTGCCAGTAGCTAGCAACTTTTCATTTCCACCCACTTCCATTAGTGACAGCCGATTCCTAATTTAGAGAATTAAGAATTCTGCAATAAGTTTTATACTTGCACCTTAGAAGAAAGAGGAAAGGGGCCAGGAAACTTCTCTAATGATGTGAATATTCCAGCAATTTTGCACTCTGCTTCTTTTCTCTCTTTGAAATCTCTTATCTCATAAATAATTTATCACAGAACATTTGGACATCAATTACTGAGACTCAGCATTTTTCCAGGACAGTATTACAATATGCAGTATGACTGCAAAAATTTGACTTTGAATATTGACTCAGAACTGTATCCTTGAATAATCTGAACTGAATTTTAAATTTCATCATACTCCCATCAATTTCACAGAGCAGAGTTAATGATATAAGGAAACAGACTGGGTGGCTTCCAGCCTCTGTCACTTGTTAGCTGTGTGACTTTACGTAAGTTGCTCAATAGCTGTTAGCATCAGCTTTCTCATTGGTAAACTATACACACGTGCTTAGCCCAGGCCCTGGTAAAGGGTAAGGGCTCAGCAAATGCTAGTTTAAACATGGAATAAAATGTGTTGCTGTTTTCAATTTCCAAGCCAGGTACTTTAAACTGTAGAATACATTTTAAGTTTATTATAATGTGCACCTAAGAGGAGAATCGCTGTCGTGGGCATTATCAAGGAGGTTCATACTCATGAACCTGTGGCCCAGCAAGTCGGAGCCAAGAGCTTCCCTATTACATCAAAGGATTTTGTGTTCCGTTCCTATAAGGATCTGTCTGTCCATGAGGACCAGTCTGTTGTATAACAGAGAATTCAGGCTGCAAGAGATGTGGTCGGGTACCTGCTACTCTAACAGCTCCTTCCTTGCTCACCCTTCTTTATGCTTTCCTACTGAAAGTGGTTTTAGTACACACATCATGAATAAGTCACTATGCTTCCCTGTTAGAACTACCTGATAATCATAGTTCATTGCATATGATCTAGTTATACCTATTTTTTCATAACATTAAAAATGTTTATTGAGGGCTTCTTATATGCAAGACTCTGCACTGGAAGTAGAAAATCAGTTCCTTGCCCTATAGGATTTTCTAGGCAGAAAAGAGCCACAGTCAACTATAATTGTAAAAGGATAATGCAATTATTAATGGAGTGAGTGTGAAGGAAGTACAAAGCATGAGTACCTACTCTGGGACAATTGATGAATGCATTATTAAGAAAGTAGTAAATGTGGAAACTAACTATCTAAGGCAGAGCCAGTCCTTAGCACTGATTTATGCTTCCAATAGAAGTGGTTAAGCCGTTGGAAAGAGCTGGAAATAGGGCAGTAATACAAATACAAATTATCCTCTGGGTACCAGACCAACAAATAAACAGGTTTGTCTCTTTCCTTAAAAAATTGTGCTCTAATAAGTGGCTGTGATCATTAATAAATTAAGTCCTAGGAGGTAATTGACTTTCGCAAGTCTTGCATTTAAAACTAGGCCAAGGGACATATACTCTCATTTTATTTATCAGGATTAAAGTATTAAGCTTTATTTAGTTTAGGAATTTGGATTTAAAATGTACATATATAAATTCCAGATTTGTTAATTTTCTTCTCTGTTGTCAGTATTAAAAGCAAAACACGTATAATTGCAGATTGCTAATGTTAATTAGTGGAGTTAATGTCAAAGGGAATCCAAAATAGATATTTTTGGAGTAATGCCTTTAAACTCTTATTAACAGTGAAATTTATTATAAGTATAAAAAAAATAATCCATGGAAATCCAAGGCCTCTTGTGGGTCTATGTTTTCCCTCTTTCCTTTACAAATTTTGATAGTTTATTTTTGTAGCTTAGTCTCATTGGGCAAAAAGATACTGTTATTAAACAACACAACATATGGAAGCACATTCAAATAAACAATATAAATATTTTAATATGACCTTTTGTGGCAAAACATTTGCAATACTCCTTTTATATGTGTCAATGTATTATGTGTCACCAAAAATGCATCTGTAAATACGACAGGAACACCATGACCATTAATATTTTTATTTAGGACTTCCCTGGTGGCGCAGTGGTTGAGAGTCCGCCTGCCGATGCAGGGGACACGGGTTCGTGCCCCGGTCCGGGAGGATCCCACATGCAGCGGAGAGGCTGGGCCCGTGCGTCCAGAGCCTGTGCTCCGCAACGGGAGAGGCCACAAGAGTGAGAGGCCCGCATACCGAAAAAAAAAAAAAATTTATTTAAAGGTTTTATTAGGTTGGACAAAAAGTTCGTTCAGGTTTTTCTGTAAGATGTTACAAAAACCCGAATGAACTTTCGGCCAATCCAATACCTTTGCCACTAGGTGGCACCTAAATATTAATAGTTGGTGAGCATATGTCCTGCATAAGAAGGCAAAATAGTAAATGAGAGGAAAGTTAGTTTTATTAACTTTGTTTTGTGTCTAAATATTTGTGCTAGTGTATATTCT